>VYXB01008900.1:2648-28249 GCA_013397135.1 Pachyramphus minor | reverse complement strand
CTCTCCAGTCTATCCAGGTCCCTCTGCAGAGCCCTCCTGCCTTTGAGCAGGTCAACACTCCCTCCCAACTTGGTGTCATCAGCAAAAAAAAAATCAGTGTCAATCCCCTCATCTAAATCATCAAGAAAGATGTTAAACAGGACTGGTCCCAGCACTGACCCCTGGGGGACACCACTAGTGACCAGCTGCCAGCTGGATGCAGCCCCGTTCACCAACACTCTCTGGGCCCGGCCCTCCAGCCAGTTCTTAACCCAGCACAGAGTGCCCCTGTCCAAGCCATGGGCTGCAGCTTTTCCAGAAATATATTATGGGAGACAGTGTCAAAGGCTTTGCTGAAGTCTAGATAGACACATCTACAGCCTTCCCCTCATCCACCAGGTGGGTCACCTGATCATAAAAGGAGATCAGGTTGGTCAGACAGGACCTGCCCCTCCTAAACCCATGCTGGCTGGGCCTGATCCCTTGTCCATCCTGAAGGTGCTATGTGATTGCACTCAGGATGATCTGCTCCATAACCCTGCCAGGTACCAAGGTCAGGCTGACAGGCCTGTAGTTGCCAGGGTCAGCTCTGCAGCCCTTTTTTCCTCTAGTAGGCAATTCCCCTTTTATTTCATAAGAAAAACATTAAATGTATACAATTTATTGTTTACTTTTTCATTATTGGTATTTTCAGGCAGTTAAACTGCAATACACCATGCAAAATCACCATGCTCTAAGATTTTCAAACAATACACTTGTAGATTAATTCCAGATAAGACTGGACAGATACGAAGATGAATTTTGTATGAAACCTAATGGGAAAACTGAGCCAGAAGGAATAACTCTAGACTGTAAGGCAGAGCTTATGCTTTAGGACCCCCTAAAATTATTTCACACAACATATGCAAGTTTTGCTATATTATAATATCTATCAGCTAACCAGACATTTGCAAAGGATTGCCTTTCCCCTCCTCCATTGTCTCCTGCTGCCAATTCCGTCCTGTCTTATTCTGCTGGAGGAAACAGACTTCTTCCTCAATTAAAACAGTCCATGAATTTGACTCTATTTCTTAAAGAAAAGGATACATTCCTTCATCATAAAGTTATTTTGCTCATGATGCTGCCACTTCCTCTCCAAATTTGTAAGCTGAAAACACAAAAAGAGCCAAAAATGAAATGCTAATTACTACACACATGCTTTACACAAACAAACTCCCAATAATGTTGTATCAGTACCTTGTACTCTATCACCTGATAATATCAAAGTTATTTCACATAAAAAACTCCAAAATGAGAAACAATGGCAATATGTTTTTAAAGCTGCCAAAAATTAACCTGCATATAACTTAGGACTTCATAATCCATCAGTAAAAAAGCACTGCAGTGATAGATGAAAAAAATCAGATGAGAATTCAAGACCTATCATCTAGGAAGTATGTAACCAAGTCAGAAGTAAAAAGATGAACACTGCAGGGACATACTAATTCTCATTATGCTTCTTATCACTTAAATGATCTCTTCTTAGAATCAGTAAGATCTAAAATCACCAAAGATACAGTATTTCCTGACACTGTCTTGGACTTTAAGCTACACAGAAGAAACTTCCTTACTTCCATAGTTAAGTTTCCTGCCTGATGCCAGAAGTTGTGATAAGAACAGAGCTGCAGCAAGAAGATTGTAGGAGTGCGGGTTAAGTGTTGGCACTTCTTCAATACTTTCAGCATCAACAGGAAACTAATGTGGACATTATATCGATGGCTGCTTCCTTACAATACAATTTTATACTTGTTTTTCTGATGCTACTGTTCAAGGTTCTGCATTTCAAGATATGAAGATGTTATTTTTAAATGCAAAAACTGAAAATCATTCTGAGACTAAACTTTCAGTGGAAACTAAAAATTGTCCTATAAATTATGAAAAAACTGCAGTATTTTACTTAAAAGCTTACTCTTAAGCTAGAAGATATGAAAATAGTTGTTATATTACTAAAATCTTAACAGTGAAGAATCAATTATCTAGTGTACTAGTTCACAGCAAACACGACAATAATTTATTTCCAAGATCAGATATTTCTGACCAATTAAAACTTTTACTGCCCCCTTTGTAGAGATTGCTACACACCATATAGCCAGTAAGGGAGCCTAGATTTGAAATACTTACTGTCTGATATATATAAAAGGAAACATTCAACGTATTTTTATAGTAACTCCTTGGAGGCCAGTTGACTGCTCGCAAAATTGCCCAAGCCCTCAAAATACACAATTTGTACTTCACAATGTACTTCACAATTTGTACTTCACAATGCATGTCAATCAATCAGCTGTTATAAGATATACTTTAATTCACTCTCATGCTATTTACACTCATAACACATAAAGAAAAAATCCTTTTTGCAGACACAGAAATAGAACTGCCACAGCTTAATGAATTGAAAAAATTATGTACAAATATTATTTTATATAAAATTTTAAGCCTCATCATGCAAGTACCCGAACTGCTTATCCATTTTCTGATTTCCCTAAGCTCTAGGAATAAGAATCTGACCTTGGCATAGAAAATATACAGTATCCGAAGTCTTGCAGACTTTGGCACGTAGCTTTGTGGATTTATATCATCACCCTAGAGTGATTATAATAATCCTGTCCTACACATGTATAAATATACCTCAGTCAGAGCTATGACTTCTCATCTGCTCTATGAAGTTCACTCCAGAAGAAAGTCGGTTTAAACATGTACCAATATGACCTCCAGTTTTTAACTGACTTTTAGAAAAATAACTGTTCTAAAGGGCAAATATCTCAACAACCTCAAGAAATAAAAACCAGTGAAATGCATAGAAAATAATCAATTTCCATCCCCACTTTATTTTAAGGTTATCCGTTTTCCTTCTGTGCATTCAAACCTCTATGCCAGTAAAGTTCTGTTGCCAAAATGACAGCAATATATGGGTGTTTATAACGGAAGAATCAAAGCTGCTCAAGAGGTTACAAACACCTTCTTTCCTGATTCACTTTTTAAACGTAAATGTACATATACCCATATACCAAAGTGTAAGTCTGAACAAACCCTAAAATTTCAGTGGTCTGCAAGGAGCAATGAAATTAATAGCACAGGTTGCAAGAGGAAACTTACCACTATAACTTTAAAAGCAAAAGAGATCTTAGCTAGCTAGTAGTGACTGTTTTACCCCCTGTACTTTCTTCTAAGTTGGTCCTCAAAACTACTCAAGCAAAGGAAGGGCGGAAGGTGGAGAGTTCTGAGCAAGATGAATACAAACACTTCAACATAGGAGTCACATAATTTTACAGCTCAGAAATATCTCTGCCTAGTAATCTAAAGTTTACAAACAATTTATTGGTGCAATATTAAGTTTCACTTGAAAACCAAAAATACAGCTACACACTCAAAACACACGACTTAGAAAACTCCCTGAGAAGGAATAAACAGATTTCTTCCATATAATGATTCATGTGTGTGAGAAAACCAAAACTGAGAAAAAAAACAATGGAAGGGGAAAATATGTAATCTGAGCTATACCTGAGAATGTGTCTCGTTTTCTTGCAGCTCCCTCTTCAGTGTTTCATACTCTGTATTCAAGTGTTCCATTATTTTCTTGAAGGAACGGTTGCACTTTGTTAATTTTTCTTTGTCATCCTGGAGTCTCTAGTTAGAAAAAAACCCAACACAAACTGATTAATGGCTGAGTTCATTTGCTGTGAGCTTCAGGCAAATTACTTCAATTCACCTTTCAAACTGCTACTTTTTTTCCTTTCAGAACAAGACCACACGCATAGGCTTTTCACTAGCAATGCATGCTTTAGCCTGAAAAAGATACTCAATGATTATGACCAAGCTCTAGGCTTAGACCACATTCTACGAGCACAAGTGGGAATGCTGATTTCAAGTATTTGTAGGAAATTCTTTTTTGTTTGAGTTCTGTGTTACATTGCTAAATTCAAAGTTATGGGTAGTCATAAATTACCCCCAAAGAGTTTAGTTGAATCATTAAAATAAAATGAGGATGTTTTGTGGAAGGAAGTTATCAAAAGGCATTGAGCGCATAGCCTGCTACATGTATCCCTTTAGTAAGTCATGTATATAAGCAGAGAAGCATTTGGATTCATTTGAAGCTATCAGATATGAGGAAGGATTCTCAATCAGACAATCAGATCACAGCCCACTGGTTGCTCAGAAGTACACAAATTCTGTTTTATTCCTTTTGTTACCTTTTCCTTCTCTTCTCCCGATGCTTTCAGAGCTGGCAAATTATTGTAGACCTCCAACTCTGCTTTTGTCTGTTCAATTTTGTCTTTAAGAGAAGCCAGTTCACCAACCATCTTGCCCTCCAACAGTTCCATCTTCTGTAGGTCCATCTGCAGTTTTTGACTCTCTAGATCACCAGATACACAATCTCTAATTAACAGTACTTTTTGTTTCGTAATACATGGCCCAGTACATAAAGGTTTATACTATATTTAAGCAATAAACAGCTCCTGTGTATCTTTCTGATTTTGATATTCATGGGACTCGTTATGTGACGGGAAGAAAAAAATGTGATCTTCACAACCATCCCACAAGTCAGACTCATACTTCACTGTAACTGTATTATACTCCGTAAGTGAAAAGTAACGAAAACGTGAAATATTTTGTTTCACAGTGCTCCTATTGTTAAGGTTTATATCATCAGACAATTTTAAGTCTTAAAGCAGTGGTGATAACTCACAAAAAGTTGCAACCATTCAGATAATAAAAAAAAATAATTTTTTTAGTTTTTTTAGCAATGTGTTGTTTTTATTTATGCTGCTTGTACACGGGTAAGACTTAGTTTTCGGAGAACAAATAGCTAAATTTTCTTTAAACATTCACTCTGTACAGAAAAACACTTCCATATATCCACAGAATAACAAGTGTCATAGCTTACAAGATCAGCATGTGCTACAATGCAGAATTTACTTCTGACATTCCATTAAAAATAAGTAACAGAGATACAGGTAATTAAGGGAATTAGAAATATGGATGGATTCTTATATGAAGAGAACTGCAGACTTATATATGAAGAGACAGTTCAGACATGAGATGCGTAAGAGAAGAAACAATAAAAAGATACAAAATAATAAATATACTTCAACACAGTTTTGGGGGTAAGTTCCCCCTAAGTGGGGAAGGACTAGATATGGCTAGACTTATCTAGTGACCTGCCTTGTCATTGTATTTTATTCATGTTCCTGAACATTAAAACCATGGCTATATCTTCTTATGTTTCAGATCTGTGTCTAACTCAGAAGAACGATACAAATGATGCAGGTTTTGTTCCTACAAAATATCAGGTAACATGGGTTATTGGGAGGGATGAGACTGCACAAAGAAACTTCTCTTGGCACAGACTGTGTATTTTGCTCACAGTCAGATTTGTGCTGATCAGCTGGAAAAAGGTGAAAAATTTCCCCCCCAACTTAACCAAAGCAGTATAAATCTTTATGGCAGAAGAGAACAGATGTGCCTATGTGGCAGAGGGAGAGTTCACCTTTCCAAAAACTGTGGGTATGGTTTCCTCAGTGGATTTACTTGGGGAAATCTCACTGTCATAGTAAGATTTTGGTATTCAAGTCTCTGCTTGTGTATTTATGCCATATGTTTATTATTTAGAGTGAAGTATTTCCTTTAATCAATATTTTTTGCTTATTACAGGGTTTCGGTGATTTGTTTAGGAATCTCAAAATAAAAAAAAGATAAGCCAAAATTTTTGTGTACCATTTGAAATTATCCTGAGGAATGCCGATCCATAAGGTAAGATTGAAAGGGTCCTATATGTGTAAAGAGCACGTATATAAATACAAAAAAATTTCCATCCTACTAAAACAAGGGTTTAAAAGTAAAATTTTTAGACTGCATTGCATGTCTGCCTTCCACTGTAAAGCACTTAAGAAAACACTTTCTCTGTGCCTACAGTATTTTGTAACTGCCTATAGTTTCAATTCAAAGTTCCCAGTAGTGGTCAATGACAGATTGTAAACCACAACTGAACAGACCACAGCTTTACTTCTCTTGTTCCTACAGCACTGTAGTTTAAAGACAAATGCTTAAGGGCCTCAATAAATGAGGGTTTTAAGATCAAAACTGGCAAAAACAGAATTATAAAATAAATTCAGGTTGGAAAGAAATAGCAGAAAGCAACTATAGATGTTCTTAAGGATTTATTTAGGTCTAATCACAGCATTTTCACTTTTTATATAGTAGTTTAATATCTAGATTTTATTTTAAAATAATACATAGTTGACCAACTGGAATTTATTTTATGTGTAAGGAGCAGTAAGAACGTAAGAGCCAAAAAGGCAGAGAGAGTTCTTAGACTGTTCTGTCTATAAACTGATAGAAACTGATGATGAGGCAGCAATGGGTATTCCTATCCATTCACTGGAGAAAAGGGAAGAAACTGGAAGGGGTGAATTTTATCCTTATCCACTTGCAGCCTCAATGAAAAAACCTCAGAACTCCTCTAGGGGAAGAGACAGGAAGAGGATGCAGTCCAGTTCCTTCTGATACGCCCTGAAGTTGCAGTGTCTAGCATGCAGTGTGTACATAGTAGCAAATTCTCAGAACAAACTACAGTGACCCAGGGAAATATTTTTGGGAAACTATGCCATCAGCGCTTTTGTTTACTCCTCATGGTTTCCTTCTCTTTTTTATTTTTTTTAAGGGTTCTGCTGGTGGACTTTCTATATTTTTGTTATGACAAGAAAATACGGAAATCCAGATTTTAAGTACAACAAAAGCATTCTAAAGATTACTGTGTTATAATTCAAGGGTTAGGAAGAACTTCAACTGTGCAAACTGAAAATTCACTCCATTTCTGAAAGGAACTTAAGTTGTTTACTATAGTATCTGTGACTCCTTGCTGTCAGACATTTACTTATGACATCTCTCAAGTCCAAACCTTCACAGTCATTTAAATGAAATGCTGAAAATTATGTACTGTAACTTCCTTCTCTCCCCTTGCAGAGAAATAAATATGTCTTTCAATAACATATAGCATTAGATGGTTTCAAAACATCCTTATGTTGTAGACAGAATTGATGCTTACATGAAAGAACAAAAAGCCCTATTTGAATTTGCAATGTGTGCCCCTGCATTTTAAACTACACTAGAACTGCAAAATGAGTATTTGCAGACAAGTGAACACCAAATGTTCAAAGACAAAACAGAACAATCAAATTCAGTAGCATTATGTGTATAACAACTTCATATTTGCTCATAACTACTTTGAAGTCACAACAGGGGCTCCTATTTTGAAAATTACTAAAAAGTACAGCACATAATAGCCTTCTAACAAAATGATTTATGGTTCTTAATTCCTGCCCCTTCCTTTCAGCCATACAAGCAAGGAAAGGTTTGCTGAACCAATAATGATATTGGCAAAGACTCAGAACTGTGAGTGCAAATAAAGAACTAGAAAGACTCTTGTTATGGGAATGAAAGAAAAATACTGTCTGCTTTTTGAAATTACAGACAGGATCCTGCAGATTCTTTCATTTAATTTTCTGTATTTGAATATTTAAAAAATAAAGTCAAAATGAATGTTGATTTTGCAGAATCAAATCCTGAGAATTTGAGAGCTATTCACTGCTGTTGTCAGTTATTCTCCCATAGTAAAACCTTTGTAAAAGCACAAACCACAAACAACTGATACTAAGAACTACATTTACAAATAATACATGCTTAGATAACTGCAGAAGATTCCAATATATTAAACACTATTTAAAAATCATGGAAGATATTTATTTTGAGGCGAGTATTAGTAAAAAATCAAACTTCTAGCTACAGAAACTTCATATGCCTGTATTAAAATGCATTTTTTATCTTATATCTGTGCAAGGAAGATGATAATTTAGCGGTAATAGTAAATTAAATACTCCTGAGGAATATAAATAACTTGTTACTCAAAACCAGTTTCAGTTTCTCAATTGCCACTCTATTTTAATATTTCTATATAACTTGTTATCCAATATTTTCAGACCTTCTACTTGTTATTAGTGTAACATTGTGGATAATCTTAATGCTTTTAAGTAATGAATTTAAAAATTCATTGCTGATCTCACCTGTAACCAGATTCTTAGCAGTGCTCTGTGACTTCTGCATTTCATTTGATTTGAATGTAAGGTCTTCCTGCATAATCTTCAGTTCTTGATTTGTAACAGATGAAATTTGTTTCATATGATTCAGATTCTGTGTGTTACCAATAAAAATAATGAGAAAATGTTCTATTTTTGAAAAAACAAATGGTAACTCGACAAGTAAAAAACTCTTCTGCTAGTATATTGTCTGTTATTTAGCTTTTGTACTACAAAGACTTAAAATATTGGAAATATTCTGAAGTGATTTAAATGTGAATGACTTTCATTCTGCCAACTTTTGATCAAAAATGTACTGACAGGCCAGCACAGATGAAACAAAATACAGCAAGAATAAACTGTGCTGGCATATAGGTTGGTTCTAAAGTGACTGTGCCGAAAATACATGGTGTATCACACTGAGTTAAAGACAAAGCAATCATAGAATCAAAATACTTCTCAGCTAAAAGTTTTCTGTAAGATAAAAAAACCCATGGAACCCAAATATATTAAAAGAAAAGGAGACCTGAAAGTGAAAAAAAAAAAAAAAAGCAGACTACAAATTGGAACAATTTTTAGAGTATTACATTATTCATTTATATTATTTACATAAAATATTACATAGCGGGGTATTCCAGACATAATTTTAGTAGATTAGAGGGACAAGTGGAGTATTTTCCATTATGTAAAAGCATGACAGGATACCCCTGAACTGAGATGTGCCGACTTTGGTTAAACAATATATTGCAGTAGTTTTATTTGCAGTATTTCAAAATGCAATGAATGCAATAATGTTCATTATAGCAGTGATGACAACTCTTTCTCCAGAAAGAAACTAAACAAATCCTTTTTATTTAACTCCAGCTGTACATGGTTTAATGTTTAATCCTCTTCAGAGATTACTATGGGGATAAACTCAAATATATAAAACAGACCATCCTTCTTCATCCAGTCACTCTCTTGTTCTGTGCTTCTAAATTTCTAACTTGCCACAGGAGGAGGAAAATGCTTACCCTGCTTGAGTGCTCCAGAAGTGCAACAATATTGGCTTCTATTTGGGCCTTTCTTTCAAATTCCTGATTCTTAACCTCTTCAAAAGTCTCAAGAAAATCTAGAGATCAGCAAACACAAAAAAGAAGGCTCTTACCTGCATGCATACAGCACATGCCTTTGTTATTTCCAGCCAAAACTTTGTACTGTATTGATAAATTGTACAATTAAACTTTGTTTATTTAAGAGTCAGGTGGTAAAGACCTTGAAACTTGTCAACTTATCAGTCGGAATGAAGGAGAATTCTTCCAGAGACACATACTGGGCATGAGGTCACCACCTTCTTGTATAGTGTTTAGGTGAGGCTTGTTACTCGACAGGAAAGGAGTTTCATCCCCATAATTTCTGACACCTTTCTAAATGCTTGTCCCAGCAGCTGTTGCTCTCTATTTTTCTGGAAGCTAACAAAATAGGCTACTAAATAAAGGAAACGGGTGCCTTCATTATCTGTAACAGCCTTAACTAAATGCCAAACACTGCTAAGGACTTGAGACCAATATTCACCTGGGATCACCTTCCCTTAGCTATATCTGTAATTTAAGTTCATTCTAGTAAGTGTCCAACTGAAATCTGACAACACAGTTGTAATGGTGGTAGGTCCTCCGTATTTGTGTTCTAGGCATGCTACATTGTGTTTCTGGTCACAGATATATTGAAAGATGCTGGACACATCCCATGAAAGTTAGAAGTCCAGCAAGATGTCACCGAGGGCTCTAAGTTATGATAACTTCTCTCCTACTGGGTCTCCTACTGAAACATGGCTTATACACACGGGAGCACTCAGCAAACCTAAGAATTTCTATGTGGATGAAAAAGAGAAGAAGTCCTTGTTTGAGCAAGAAGGACTAGACAATGGTAGAAACATATTTTCACACACTTACAAATATGAAACAATAAAACTAACATACATAACATCCACAGGTATATATGTAATTCTATAAAACTGAGCCAGCAACAATAAAATTAGGACCTTAGAGTAGTACTTATATGATTTGACTACTGTTTGTCTCCTTTGGCATTCTGGATTTTACAGTTGTTTGCTTTCAAGCCTTTGAGTTTATTTAGAATCATTAAGCAATATCCATATTTACATCTCATCTCATTGTTTTGCTAGAGGCAACTCTCCTTTTCATCATGCTTGTCTGATTGACCTTTTTTCATTTGCGCACTGTGTGTTTCACAGATTCATAAAACATTGAATGCAAGACACTGCAAGACCTTATCTGATTAACTCGAGTATCTCAAGGACAAAACCAACTGTATGTCAGTAATTCTGATGTTTGTCTATACTCTTCTCATACTCAGCTCCTGATGGATACTCTCCAGGACAACCTATTTCAATCCCTGGCAAACGTTAATGTTAGGAAGTTTTCCCTTATATCCAACCTGAAATCTTTCTACAACCATTGATCTATTACTCCTTTTCTCTCCTCCATGTATATACAGAGATAAATTATTCACTTGTTATTTGAAACAGCCTTTTTAGATATTTGACAACTTTCATAAATCTTCCAGAATAAAAGACTTTCTGCTATATTTCCTTGCAGATCCTGCTTTCTGCATCCCCCATCAGTTTCTCTTCATGACTTGTCACCCCTTTCTTTAGGTGCAGAACTAGAGACAGACTTCACCTGAAGTATTCAATGCACAGGGAAAAAGATTACTTTACGTGTCTGACAAATTACACTCCTATGAATACCTGTTGTGGTATTTTCTCTTCCATGTTAGTGTGATACTGCTGAGCCACGTGCACTTTTTCTTCACTCTAACTCTGAGTCATACCACAGAGCTGTTCCTAATGAACTCCTCCCTTCTGCAGTTTTGCTGTTGATTACACTGCCCAGGTGTAGAAACTTACACTTAATAATTTTGGAACATTTTTAACTCATTTCTAATATGCCAAAAGTATAAGAAATTCTAACCTTGTCCTCCAACATGACTTCAGCTTTTTCAATGGAGTATTTTCTGCGACCTCTTCTGTGAAACTCTCTCACCTGTCATCGATCTGATGGATGACTGATTAACCTGAACAGCCAACATGCTGCAAAACTCTACTCAATACATCCTTTCACTCTGGCATTGAATCCTTCATAATTAATAGTTTTTTAATTGAATGCACAGTCAAGGTTAATGACCATATTTTCCTAGCTTGCTTTTAAGAACACTAGAAGATGTATTGAAGTTAAAGGACACATCGTCCACTGCACCTCCCATATTCTGCAATATTTTTGTGTCAAAAAAGGAAAATAGATCTTTGCACTTGACAAATCAATACTACTACTACTACAGTTGTTCATATTCATATTTCTGTAACATTTATAAAGTGTCTGCTTGCTTTGTTTTTCCACATTCTTTCTGGAAATTGATACTAAAGCTGACTGGTGTATATTTCCCTGTCTCCTCATCCTCTACATAGGTACCATATTTACTCTTTTCCCATCTTTTAGACTCCTCCATGTTCCCCCAAATCCCTCAGGTCTCAGGTCCCCCAAACCTCAAACAGGTCTGCATCAATATCATCTGATGAAGGGTAGAAGCAGCACCAAAACCCAAAGACTCAGAAGGACTGCACTTGCACAGTCTGTATTCATACTGAAAATCCAGATTAAGTGAACTTTTGCCTTTTTGCTTCTCAGGAAATCTGGTAATTTGAAAACACAGAAACTCTCTAAGTATGGTCTTACCCATCTTTCGTTATTGTGAGCTGAGAACTTTCCTTCAGTATCATGGTAACCATAAGTTATACAGAGAATACTTAAAAAAAGGTATTACATCCTTTGGCCTTCGTGGCATATTTATTGATCATTTTCCCCTTTTGCTGAGTAACAGACCCATTTTTTTTGTAAGCTGTCTACTACAGCACAGTATCAGTAAGGTATATTTAAAACTAGTTGTTTTCATCCTCTGTTGGTTGCTACTAAGGTCTCTACAACATCAGATCCTTTTAATATGCAGCATTCATCTTGAATAAAGAGATATGAGAAACCTTATTTTTAAAGAATTATATGATGTCTACACTTGTCCACTTTCAAGTTCTGTTTTTAATAATTTAATTTTTTTTATTTCAGCCTTGTTTTCATAAAATAAAGCTGCATGCCTAAGACCTTTATTGGCTGATGAAAAGCCTTGAAAGATGCTTCAAAAATTTATGACTGTCCTGTAAGTCCTAAGATATCAATTACCTTGCCCTGAAGCAGACCACAGAAACTTTATGCAAAGATCAGGACATCAGTTCTTTGCAGCTCTAAATTATCTGTGTTTTGACAATACAAAACACCCTGTATTTTAGAGGAATTAGGCCTAATTAAATTATATTAGATGACTTACTGTCCACGCTTTCTTCACTCTTCTTGAGTTCCTTGTATTTCCAATTTTCTTCTCCTGCAAGAGATGTAACATTGATTTAACTTTACATTGTCTCAGTCCTGAATTCCTTTATGTATGCAAAATGTCAGTCTTAAAAATAAAATTTCTACATGCCTAGAAACTACAGGACTAATTCTATGTCATTGAATGTATTCACTTCAACAGACTATGTCAAAGGCACTTTTACATTAAAAAAAAGCATATTTATCTACTTTCACACATTAAAGTGGAATTTCATAAGGACATGCAGCTTGCAAGCAGCAATTATGTGACAATCTCAGGGAAATAAACAGGAAAACTGTACAAGAAATAGTGTAGGAAAATAAAACGCACAGACAGCTTTCTACAATTAATTTTAAAAACACATTTCCATACGACTTCTTTATTGTGATATTAGAAGTAAAGATAACATACTCTACTTAATTCACTCTATCACTGAACTCCACTACAACTATAAATAGATTGTAATTTAAATGTACTAGTAAAGTGGGACATATATTTGTCACAAGGAGACAATTCTTTTAATTAATTTTAAATTTCAAGTATCAAAAATTTTAATTATTTGAGTCTTTTATATTTTTAACATAATCTTTTAATTTTAAAGAATACAATGTAAAAGAAACAAACAGATACAGATAACTGAGCAAGCAAATTTCTCCAGGTCTTTTTATTTGTACACTCCCATGCTTTCCTCTTTATCTAGTATATACAAACAATAAGAACACTGGTTGGACCCTAAGGGACTGTGATTATGCTTCAGCTTCCTTGCAGCTGTGGCTTTGTTCCTTGCCAGACTCTCTCTTTCATTTGCAAGGCAAGCCTTCAATATTTAATAACTCAGCCTTTTCTTAAAAAATCTAGCAATAGTGAGCCATGAAACAGTTACATGATTTGCCAACTGTTCAAAGAAAAAAAATATTTGAAATAAAGTCTGCAACTTAGAAATGTTTTTACAGGTAATTTTTCTTTAAAATACACCACTATTACATCAGTATCTTAGTCTCTCCTACAATTTATGAATGGTTAAGTCTATTCCATTATGAGTTAATGCTGACTTTGACTAATCAGTTAAAGTTAACTTTGAGTATATGGAACATGTAATAAGTGGGTGAAATTTTTACTTATTTAGATTTTCTCAAACAAAAACTAAAAATAGTTATTTCTGTATCTCCTACTCCAAAATATTTCTAACACTGAAATATTAATCCTGAAACATTAAAAAAAAATCCTTAGTTATATTTTTTTTTTACTGTCTATTTCACCTTATAGTTACCTAAAAAACTTTAGGAGCTGAAGTTTTGGAAGTGTTTTGTAATAATGCTTAAATACCAATCCAGAAGTAAAGTGACTGGAGTGGGAGGGAGGACAGGAATTTCAAGGGCACACCAAGATGCTGACTTAGAGCAGAAGTATGAATGGCCCTCTGTGATTCTCTCTCTGGTCACTAGGAAAGATAGCACTGGCAATTTACATTTTTGTGTCTTAAGCTATTCTTTAATAATATCTTCTTTATTCCATCTGTTATACCAACATATGAATTCCCTCTATATTATACTACAAGGTAACTTGATTCTGAATATCCTGACTGCTTTAAACTCTATTCCTCAACAGACTTCTTTTTCTAAAACAGTGAAAGACATACAGTCCAGCAATGTATGACTGTGTGTGTAAACTGAACTATAAAATGTGAAAAGCGACTCACTTCTTACCTTCTGCATTTCTCCGAAGTTAAAATGAGAAAGGTGGCAAGCCAAACAAAAGAGAAAGATTAAAGAACAATAAAGTTGGCAGTGATATTACCTGGAAACACAAAAGCTAACAGAACAGTCTTAACAAGTTATTTGTGCAAAAATAATGAAATATCTGTAAAAATATGAAATATTTTGTAATGCAAAAGATGAGAGACAGATGTATCAAACATTTGTTTGGAGGCAAATTTAGAAATACGGGCTCAGCTTGAAGAAACTTACAGATAGATTTTACACCCATCGCCCAAGAAAGGGTATAAAGTAAAAAGGACACACATCAACTCATTAGTCCTCTAGAATTTAAAAAAATTGTTACAGAGCCTTCCAGAATGTATGCACATAGTTGTGTAATTCCTATCTGAACCAGATTTCTTATAATGAAAGGAAGGTTTTCCATTGCATGAATCTCCATGTTATGAAGAACCTTTCACAACTATTAAAGGCCTATGCTCAAACTAAAGTTACTTCCTCCAGAACCGTAATCCAGTGGCAGGAAAAATCCCAACCTAATCTAACAGACCATGTAAAAGGAAAAATTATTGAAAGTATTTATAAGTATGAGCTGGTTCTACAGTGCTGCCAGAAGGATAAACTTTTATTCCTCAACCAGTCCTAAAAATAAAATTGGGGACAGAAAACCAGACAGCTGTACTTTATACGGTAATTTTTAATATGAACTTGATAAATGCACCACTAATGGTGGGCAATCCTCATGTCTGAAAAGAAAAGCCTGTACCTCTAGATGTGATGATGTTGATGAGTAACGGACATGTGCATCAGCCTAAAAGTTTCATGCAACTAATGGGTAGAACATATACCACACAAATAGATGCAGCTCTGCACAGTCTGCCACAACTCCAGTCATATTACCTCGATGATTCTCCAGATCCATATCAAGTTGTTGAATGACCTTTTTAAAACGGTTTGTTTTTTCTTTTACTTCTGTCAGCCTGACAAGTAAGTAATGAAAATCAAGGTTAAAAATATGCTGTAAAATACTTACTTTATTTTAGACATAAATGTAGAGAGAAATCAAGAATAAAAATTACAAATTTAGATTTACCAAAACCAAAAGAATATCAGGAGGATTATTGTTATTATAAAGGGTAGAAGTAAGTAACTTGTCACTTTAGTCCCAATAGCTATTAAATATAAGTATTGTTGCTCCTTTTTATTAAAAAACAATTTTTTGTTGAGCCATCAGTAATTCTTAACTTACTCAACTAGTCCCTCTGCTGGTTGCTATTCAGTTTTGCAGAGGTACACCACTGGTAAAGTGTACCCAATAACTGTACTCCTTAAAAATTACTTATGCGTTCACTAAAATCCATTAAGAAATTGCCATGTAAAACACTCTGCTATATAAGCAACGAAAGCGTGAACGAAATTACCTTAAACACATTTCTATGTAAAGTCTCAAATACAATTTTTTGTTATTGTATCTTTAAAAAAACTCTGTTAAGCGACTTATAATTGAAGTATCAACACACTAAAAATGAACCAATAATTATAGCTGGGAATACTGCTTAAAAGAACTTAAATTTTTTTCTAGGATATTTAATGAGTTATCTCAAATTTTCTTTAAATCAAAAGCAAAATCAAAACCTCAAAATCTCAAAATATTATACTGTTTTGACTACTCACCAAAACTTTACTATATATTATAAAATTTACTTGACTTTCTCACAAATCTTCGGAAAGGCCAGTACCCAAGAATTAAGAAGCAATGCCTTTTTACTCTTTAGAATGGAGTATTCTATAAACAATTTTGTAACTCTTAGGTTTTCAGGAAACATAACAAACTTCAAAAAGTGACTGCAGCACAATGTGGCTCAACTTCATCGATGTCCCAGAGGAGTAGATTTTTACAGATGAATGTCTTCTTTAGCCTTAAACAAGGTTATATCAGGGCAATTACCAATTTACATTTTCAAGGTATATTCTCAATATTCATAAGGGATGGAAGTATTATGCAGATCTAAATGTTCTATCACTATAAAAGTTGTTTACCTGAAACACAAGAATATATTCTATTCTCTGTGGAATGTTAACACTAGTACAGGTTTGAAAATGTGGTGATGTTCTAAAAGTCTATAGAAATATATTATGGAACTCAACCGTCTTTAGGGTGCACATGTAATTTATAGTAACAGTATAATGGGGTTACTCACTGTCTTTCCATGCTCGCTATTTTTTGACTATCGTCTTTAACCTATAAAAAAATATGACATCATTAACATACAAAATAAAATCTACAGATGAAGAGAGAAAGAGAAAAACACAGTTTCTAAAGTCAAAGTAGGGGGCATAGAAACTCAGCATATGAAATCACAAACTTGCTGTCATATTGTCCAACAAGAGGTGATATGATTGAAGTGTTATCTTTTCCAAATGTTTAAAATCATACATTTAAGAATCAGATTCACTTACCACTGGTCATTCAGACCAATAATCCATATAGTACAGATGGATAGTTACACAACACAGCATAGGCCATTGTAAACTGATTAATTGCTCCTGGATTAGTTTATGTGTTCAGTACCCACAAGGATACTTGTGGGGTATCTGGAGTTATGTTACAGAGCTACTCAATTCAACTGATCCGTTCGATTGGATCAGTTTTCCCAACCAACGTGACTTGTCACTTGGATCAAGTCAACTAGCTGAAAAGCTGCCTGTGTCAGTTTTGTTTTCATAAAATCATTGAATGGTTTGTTCTGGAATGGACCTTAGAGATCACCAATTTCCAGCTCATGCTTCACCTCCCCTCTAGCCCCACCGCAGGCAGGAATGCCACCCACTCAATCAGGTTGCTCAGGGCCCCATCCAACCTGGCCTTGAACACTTCCCAGGCATGGGGCATCCACATGTTCCAGTGACTCACCACCCTCACAATAAAGAACTTACTCCTAATGTTTAATTTAAATCTCTCATCTTTTAGTTTAAAACAGTTTCCCTCTTTTCCTATCACTTATCTGCCCATGTAAAAAGTCACTCTCCCTCGTTTTATAAGCCCCCTTTAGGCACCAGAGGGCTGCAATGAGGTCTCCCAGGAGCTTTCTCTTCTCCAGGCTGAACAGCCCTGACTCTTTCAGATCAGATGATCTCTCTGATCATCTTCATGGCCCTCCTCTGAACACACTCCAACAGGTCTACAGCTTTTGGATGAGCCTGAAATATCCCAACCTTCCAATTCATTAACTGTTCATAACTTCAGATTATTTGTGCTGCTTAGAACACAAGTAAACGAAAGATTCATACTCAAATACTTTCAAGTATTATCACCCCTAAAAATACTGACGCAGAGAATCTTTTACATAGCAATATTTTACGTTCTTGCCTGCTTTAGTAATCTCTCTCTTTCCTCCTGTGGAGATTCCATGTTCTTATCCTCAGCAATAATTTGATCTCGACGTTCCTTGAGCTCATGAAGCTTTTCATACAGATGCACAGCTTCCTGTTTCACTCCAGATTGTGCTATTTCCTGTTGGGAAAAGCAAACACCTACTAGCTATTTTCAGATAGCAAGACAACACTGTAGAAATTATGCTTTATTTAAGCAACATTTATCTACACAGTGCAAGTGAAGCTTATTTCTTACAAAAAAGCATGGAGATGGTATAATAGTAAAATTTAAAATCTATATTGTCAATATTGCATTTTATAGAACACAACATCTCAATTAGCTACTTCTTGCTTTACGAGTTCATCTTCAGGCCAAATTTCTGAGTAGACTTAGTACTTCACCATTTCTAGGGGATTTCAAACCATATACAATATTCAAAAGGACTGAAAAATGTCTAATAGGATTTGAAAATCATAATTTTTGACTGTAATTTTCTGCTCAGAGATCCTTTAATCCACGGAGGATGTAATATGAGAACATCCTCCTCAATCTAGCGATAAGAAAGTGTTATAGAAATGAGCATTTATGTATGTACAAAGAATACAAAATACACAGTGGTTGTACTACTGTGCTTGAAATGCCAATTGCTTTTGAACTGAAATGTAGAACAACAAGATCAACCTCAGATATTTTGAAAATTTAAAACATATAAAAAAATTAAGTCACAAAAATCCTTAAGAGGGATGTTAATTTAGAGAGTTATTCTAAATCAATCAAATATCACAGAAAACATCTGAAACTGCATGAGTAACTAAATCTAGGAAAGCTCACTGTTGATATCAAAATTTTGTACTTGGCATCTAGCAAAAAGAATTTTTATCCAAAACTGATCAGAAATTATTGGTGGAAAACAGAGAGGCAGCTTTGCCTTCCCATTCTAGGGCATGATCCTGTAATATCTGAAAATTTAGGGAAAAAATTATAGGTATTTTTCTACTGTATTATTTTTTACACTAAAGTTCAGGGAAGATTGGTACAGAAACCACTTGGTATCATACATACAGCTCTTAGATTCTCTTCCTTTACATTTAATACATCCAGTTCCTCCTGTTGAACAACCAATTCCTAAAGAGGAAACAAAATGCAAAATTCAGATAAAAATTATTACTTGATTACTTTTCAGTTCTAAACCTTAGTATTTATAAAATGCTGTAAATCATCCTATTGCTACTCTTGGAAATTTTAAAGAGAAGACTGTGTCCAATTCCTTCAAGTAACTCAAATGTAATAACCACTTACTTTCAGCATCCAATTTTTCTATTACTCTTATAATTGTTATTTACAGTTGGGCTATGACCAGAAAAGTATTTGCCCTTTTTCTACTAATTTTTTCTTAAAATCAGTACTGAGGGTGCAACTTATTATCTCTACTTCAGAAGATTATAGTCAGATTTTAAAATCTGAACTAGCCACCACAGTTTCTTCATAGTCCAAAATGAGACAGGTAAGCCCTGACTACTGATTCAGCTCTTCCTAAGACAGCTGGAAAACACCGGTCATCTCTGCATAGACTATACAGAGACATTTTAAGCCTGTATAACTTAAGGTAGATCATGTCAGAGAGCCTAGAAATCTTACTCCTGTTGTTACCATTAGGATTAATGAAGTCACAAAAATGTTATAAAGCCCACTTAATTTTTTCTGATACATTCAGACATAGAGTAACAACAGTAGAAAAAACCTAGTCAGATTCACTTCTAGACATAGGAAGAAAATTGTCTACTTAGGTGAACTACAAAAATTGCTGGGGTTATTTTTCCCTTTTGCTTTCCTTTTACACATGATGAAACATGTAAGTATTGCAAGGGCTTTTAAAATCTGAACGTCAGTCCCCAAATTTAAGAGGAATATTAGGAACACCATTTATTCTTAAACAGAAGAAATATAAAACCAGAAAGTACTTGGTCAGTCAATTGATCTATTTATTTTTAGGCGCTTTTACAATTGATTAAGATACCAGAAAGTTTTTTTTATTGTATGAATCTGTTGTCAAGCTCTTTAGTATTTAAACCTAGAACCTATGAAGCCTGTTTAAGAAATATTTTAGGTAAGTACAATGAAACAAACCAACCTGGGAGAGTTTTTCATTAGCAGCCTTCATCTCCATATATTTAGCTTGATCTTCCTGAGACATATCTTTCATTATGTCATCTGCCACAACCTTTTCATGTTCAATATCTTCTTCTACAGCTTGAATTAACTTTTCTGTGCTGTAAAAGTATAATGTTCTTGTAACTTTTAGTAGTTGATGGTTTTTTTTTGGTAAGCACTCCTTTCAAACTTCAATATTTCTTCATCCTTACTGAAATGGTCCTTTAGCACAAAAACTCCAGATTCTAAAAAACAGGAGTTACCCACTTGTAGCTAATCTTCTTGGAGTTGGTTTAGCTATACAAACATTCACACCATGAAATACAGAAGCTGAAGAATTCTCTGCCCCTACAATACCCACATACTGTTTTCCAACACTTCCAACCTAACTGCATAGGGCTCAACACTGGTAAAAGCAGACTACTCCCTCTCAGTTGCTCTTAATGGCTGAATTTCCTGAGTAACAACTGGCAGTTGGTTAGAAGTTGGTATGTGATTTGTGAATGCACATAAAGAAAACATATAATATAGACATCAGGACTTGATGGTACCAGACAATGATAAAAAGATTACTTTCTTTTTGCAATGAATTGTTGGAATTCTTAAGAACGGAGAGTGAGTTCAGTGTCTTGAGCAGTGTAGAGTTTTTTAACCATGCAATAACTGAGAAATTAGGGATTCCTGACATTCTTGATTCATGAATTTAATCTTGTTAGGAAATCAATAGGCTGTAAACATAAAAACTTTACCACTGCAGCTACAGTGAGCTATAAGCAGATTCAAGGAAGACATAAAGAACTGTTCTCACTGCGTTGTATCTAATTGTTTCTACGAAATTCATGAAAGCCAGGGAGTCAATTTAAGAACACAGCCAAAGAAAATTAACAAAAACTCCTGAGACCCTTCCTTTCCTTCACTGTTCTTTAAAGATTGCTTAAGTGGTTTGCTTGTTTCCAGAGTGAATTCTGCTGTTAAGAATGACAAAATCAGCTGAATAGCTTCCTTCAGGTTTCTTTCTTCTCTTTTTCATTAACTCTTCCCAAGTTGCAAGATGACAAAAGTTGTAAATTTTGTAATGGACAATATTAGATGAAAGATTGCAGCCAAGACATGATGTAAAATAGAAGAACTGCACCATGATAATCTCAGGGGAAGGGAATAATGAAAATACCACAGAGGCAGAGTAGACGTGATGTTGGAATGGACTTCAAAAGGTTGTCTGGTCCAGCCTGCGCACTACTCAAAGCATGGTCACCTAGAGCAGGTTTTCAGTGTCTTACTCAGGCAGGCTTTCAATATCTTGAAGAATGAAGACCCCACAACTGTTTAGGCAGTGATTTCATATTTGCCCATTCAGGGACCGTGAAGTAAAACAATATCTCCAGCCACAAGTTTGAGAGGAGTGGAGAAAGAAAGGAGACTGAGCTGTTCCGTAGTTTAATGCTGTGCATTGGACAGAATGAGCACTACAGCAAGCAAAAATTTATTTGACACAGTGTTTGTATATCAATATATATTTGATGAATGATCACATAAAAAATGCAAATCTTTTTCTGCCTCCAGCATTTCTTTAATTGATTATAACTCAACTTGCTTGTAAATTACCTATGGCATTTTGACTTAGTGCTTCCTCTATGATCTGGAACTTGACACTTCAGCAAACTACTATTAGACATTCCTATTGGCTGGAGATCCAATTAAATCCAAGATGATTATAAGAAGTTGCTCAACTTAGTCAATCTTTTGCTAAGGATTTTCTAGGTTTATTATTTTTTTACACTGCCTGGTTATTCATCAAGTACAAAGGTTGAAACAAAACAAAGTGCTGTTTCACCATGTTATTTCTTGTTAGTGCATTGAAAAACCCACACATGTGTACATATGCTGCCTTTAAGAAGCAACAGAAAGGTAAGACACTTGGCACATCTAATTAAAAAAGCAAGCAAAGATTTATTAGTGTAACTTTGTTGCTAGTCTGGAAACAAATACATTTCAAAGCTTCAGGAATTACTATGAACCTTGGACATGCCAAGTTGTTAAGTAAATTGTACTTCATTAGAAAGCTGGGGAACAGTTTCTGAATAGACTACCCGATTATATAAACTGTATTACCTCATCTGTTAAATGATAAAATCTTCAAAGTTCTCAGTGGAAAATTTTTAAGAGAGCACTTCTAATTATAAGAAAATGTCAAAGTATTACCAGTGTATTTCCAGGTTGAGTTTCTTTCCATAGCAATTAGTTCAAACAGCAATTCTTAAAGTCTGGTTCCAGTAAAAAACTAAGCTGTAACTAAAATTACAGATGCTTTCCTTTTCTTCTACTGATTATACAGGTTCATGCACACAACATGCAGGAAATCACACTTGTAAAAAAACCTTAAGCTTTCAGTAGAAACTAAAGTAAAAACTAGGAACTGTTTTTCACTAAGACATCTGTACAACTTAAATTTTCAACTTTAAAAACAATATTTAATATATTTTTCTCCACTCTATTGAATACAGTTCTTTTCTTAAAGTCTGTGAACTGTAGTGTTACCATTAATCTGTATTTGTACATTACCATGTTAAGACCTGCTCTGTTTCCAAACACCTTGGAAGCGGTGACTTTAAGGACCAAATATGCTCCAAGTTCCAACTATTAAAATAGTCAGTTCAGGAGTTTTCAAACTGTTTTCCACTAGCAATACACAAACTGGCTTCAAAAGTATGCAGGTCACCAGTACCATCACTGACAAGAGCAATACCTATAGCAGGACATGATTCCACAGCAGCTGTTGTGGAAGGGGTGCTGGCACCCCTTGTCCCTGATAATGGCTAAAAGGCACAAAAGGTTTATGAGGTCTTTTTGTATTTAATGTAAGTTTCCAACAGAAGTAGAAATACACAATGGATCAGAGCAGAGTAAATGGTATTTATATTCCTCTTCTTTCCTAGAAGTTATTAAGTCTCCAGGCTGATTCAGTTAGGTGAATGAGGTCAATCCTCAGACATGCAAATATACAGAAGCTAGTAAGTGACTTGATCAATTTGTTCTACAGCCTCATCTATTCCATTCTGATCAGCAAAGGCCTCCGGGCACTTTTCTTAAGGATGGTGGAGTTCTTTAAAATCTGACTGGCTGCCTGTATTTAGCACTGTTCATGCAACTAAGCTTCCTTATGTAATTTTTCCTACTCTTCTCTGTATTCACTTCTAAATTCAGTGAAGACTCTGTACAACTCAAAACACAATAAGCACTTTAAGCAAGTACCTTACACTCTAGCTTTTGGGTCTTTTTTTACTCTACTGTGGAAGATAGAAGCCTTGGAAGAGGATACTGAGATTCACGTAACCCACTATCTTTTCAGATGCTTAAGAAAAAATGCAAAAATTAAATATTAATCTACCTTTTACATAACATTTCCATTCAAGCGTGGCATAAACAGGGACTGATTTAACACCTGCCAGGTCTGGTTCAAAACGGATAGATCCTGCAAATAATGCCTAATTCAAAAGGAATAGTGAGTGCCACTTTCTCTGAGAGATATTAATGTCAAAGCCAAATTGTGTGGGAAATTTGTAGGAACTTCACTGAATTTCAAAAAATAAAGCTCAAATCTGTAAAAAACTCCTTCACAAGAGATTGAACCATGTTTACGTAGAGCAACACAGAGGTCTAGGTTGATGTCTTATGTTATATTAGCGACAAAAGTGAGATTAAAATACCAATTTCCTAATTAAAAATTCACAAAGAATGCTTAATAACTTATTTAAGAATATAAAAGAAATCTGACCGGACAAACCAACCATCCATCTACTACAGTATTCTGCCTCTATCAGTGGCAATAAGAAAAATTTTTTAGGGAGAGCATGCCAGCCTGAATACTTTCTGCAGTTTACATCTATCACAGTCTTCCAGTGTCCACAATTGATTTATCAAGAATATTAATGAGTACAGTCCTGCCTATTCGTTTTACACATTTATGAAACTTTTACCTATTAACTTCTCTAACTAATCCCTTTTTTATTTACTGAGATAGTTTGCTTACTGGATTTTAAGTTTGGGCCAATTAAGGGAAAGCTGAATTCATTAATTCTGAAGCCTCTGTTTTTCTGCTTAATTTTGCATTTCAAAGTATTTATGTAGAACAACATTTATTAAATTATCATTGCAATAACTATACCTATTAATTTATGAAACTACCACTACAGCAGACACTGGTATTCTGGTCTTGGTACACAAAAGTGTTGTTTTTTACTAGGCTCTAAACATGAAACATTCTTGGCTTGCGGTCTGGGTTGGAACACTGTTTTTGAATCCAGTGACTGCTGACTGCAACATTACTTCCCAAACTGTAAGTTTTATACGGATGTGAACTACCCTTATTTTTCAAAGACACCCTTGAAGCAGAAGGCATTTTAAAACCTGTTTCATAAACATAAAATTCCTGAAGAAAGAAGTACAAAAAGACAAATAAGAAGTGGTTTTCTGAGAAATGGACAATCAACTGATGGCAGTCATTGTAAGTGGGTGAATTATCACTGAAACACATTTGGGATGGTTTTATATCTCAGACAAATTCCTCCACAGACAACAGGAATGCCTCCTGTACATATATAAATAAATCTATTGTTTTCAGAAAACATAAGTATTTCAAGGTATTGAGAGTAAACACTGAAAAGACTGCAGCTGTTCTAAACTTCAACACATAAAACTAAAATGAATTTAGGTGATATAACAAAAACATTTAATAAATGTTTTGTTGAGGGTCTGCTCTACAGATGTTTTAAAGACTAAGCATAGGTGTTTTTAAAACAATACATTTTAAAAGTTGTATTTGAATTAATTTGCAGAATAAACTTCCTTTATGACACCCTTTCAGATTATGTGGGAAAGAAATCCTTTTTCTATCCAATCAAGCTTCACTTGACTTTAAAATTTAGCTTCACTAAATTTGAGAACAGACACCCCTATTTATTCCAAAATAACATGCCATACTGGTTATATTTTGGATGATCATCATATAAAAAGACTTGCAGCTTAAAGTACTACATGGTCAGGAACTTCAGGCCTCTATCTACCAGGATTCATTCTCCTGTATCAACAGACCATGAATTAATTAAGAAAGGTATAAATAAAACTGCATGAAGAGCAATAGAACTTTTCTTTTAAAGTGGCAGCATTAAATAATACAAAACTGTATTTGCCTTTAACACTCATCAATGACACATCTTCATTACCAAACTCTTCTACAGTATCTAATTGTCATCATTCTCTTTTTTTCAACAGGTCATTTGTGAGGAGTCTGGAAAGAACCTCTCTAATATCCCCACCAAGCTTTCTCAAAATGTCACTAAATTAAGCCTCAAAAACAATAAAATCACTTTAAAAGATAGTGACAAAGAGATTCTTGGACGTTTTATTAACCTCACTGAACTCCATTTGAATGAAAACAAGATTACTGAACTGCATAAGAACAGCTTCTGCAATCTGAAAAAACTCATAAATCTGGACATCAGCAACAATCATATTAGCACAGTTCATAACGCAGCATTTGCAGGATTAAATCAACTCTCAGTGTTGAATCTATCCTACAATATGATTGCTCAACTAGATTCAGATGCATTTACTTCTCTAGAAAGCCTGATGATTTTAGATCTACAGTATAACTTACTGAAATATTTTCATATAAAAACATCTTTTAAATTGATTAAAATTGTTTTAGCTGGAAATCCATGGATCTGCTCCTGTGACCTCCTTGACTTACAGATATGGTTAACTGCCTCCAATGTTACATTGGGTAAGTTTTGGTAAGAGCAGCATTTCACATTTGTTTACACCAAACAGCTTTTTTTTTTTTTTTTTTTTTTT
>VYXB01008899.1:55734-89886 GCA_013397135.1 Pachyramphus minor | reverse complement strand
GGGCGGGGCGGGGCGGGCGGGCCGCGGCTGCCCCGGCGAAGGGGAGAGCGGGGAGCGGTCGGGGCCGGCTCGGCCAGCTCTCCATCCCGGCTGCTGCCATAAAGTTCCCTCCTTGCTTCCCAGTGTCTCTCTCCGGCGGGATCGCACGCGTGCCATCTGTTGTGAAGGAGATAGTGGGAGCAGGGCACAGGGCGGCCTTTTGCCAGGGAGCGCAGAGCTGGGGTCGGTGGGGAGCAGCGGGGACGATCGGGGACCTGGAGCTTCTCTCTTAGGGGGAGAGGCTGAGGGAGCTGGGCCTGTTCGGCCCCCGAGAAGAGACAACTGAGAGGGGATCTTGTGAGTCTGTAGAAATGTGTAAAGGGGGATGCCAAGAGGATGGATCCAGGCTCTTCTAGGTGGTGCCAAGCAATAGGACAAGAGGCAATGGGCAGAAACTGATGCACAGGAAGTTCCACCTGCAGATGAGGAAGAACTTCTTTACTGTGAGTGTGACCAAGCACTGGAACAGATTGGCCAGAGAGGTTGTGCAGTGTTTTTTTCTGAAAATATTCAGAAGTCATCTGGACACAATCCCGTCCCATGTGCTCTAGGATGGCCCTGCTGGAGCATGGAAGTTGGACCAGCTGACCCACTGTGGTCCCTTCCAGCCTGACCCATTCTGTGATTCTGTTGCTAGTAATCTTTATTTAGATGCGATATATTGCTGAAGTCAGCACTGCATGTTAAGGGCAGGTGCTACGCGATAGGCTTTCTTCTTGTTTGTTCAAAAATACTTGGATGTTTGCAGCTAGTGGGCTGCAACAGAGAGTGTCGTTTCTTCAGTATGATGGATGGGTGCTGACCTGCTGGAATGGGTCACTCAAAGGCCGGCTGACACAGTTGAGATTTTTTTTCCCTCAAAAAGAGAAATAGGAAGATGGAGAAGAAGGTGGAAGGGAAGATGGGCTTATATCTGCAAATAAATATAAAATGTTAGTGTGAAGAGGTGAGAATAGCCCTGACTCCACAGTTCTTAAAAATAAGATGGAAATACCATGGTTAAATTTTGGTGAAGTGAGACAGTAGAAGGAATGAGGAGGATAGTAAGGTCAGTAAAAGTTATTCTGCTGATTTTTGTTAGCAAAACTTGTTAATTTTTTAATTGGATTTTTAAAAATTATTGAATAATAAATTCTGCCTGTGTTCCTTTTGCACTATGCTGGTGATGTTGTTTCCATCTTTAGAGTTTATTTCTGCTTGCTCTTTCACATTTTCAAGTTGTTACATTATTTTGTTAAAATGTTTTCTTTATCACCTGGTAGTTTTATTTAAGAGTCCTTGGTGAGGAACTTTGTGGAATGATCTGAATTATCATGATTCATGTGCTTGTTGATGCCTTCAGAGAGCTCCATTTGGTCTGAGGGGTTTTCATTTGCGAAGACGTCAATACCTTAATGTGATATTGACATATTTATAATTCCAGCATCTTGTTCTTTGTCAACAGTCGTCTTATGTGAGAATGTTTTCATCTTTCCTATTGTTTTCTTACCTGATAATTACTTTGTCATTAATAAATAGCAAATAGAAGCCATTGTTCACCTTGGGCTTCAGCTGACTGATTTACACCTGCTGCTGTCAGATGCTGTTTTAACACTTTGCACAAATGTTTTTGGTAAAGTTTTGCATGCATGAGTGAAAGTGGGGAAAGATGCAAATTAGGGTTGAGAAACAGAACGACAGTAGACCCAGGTGCATCACCTCACAATCCTCAAGTATGGAGGGTTGACCCTGGCTGGACTCCAGGTGCCCACCAAAGCCACTCTGTCACTCCCCTCCTCAGCTGGGCAGGGGAGAGAAAATATAAGGAAAGGCTGGCAGGCCGAGATAAAGGCAAGGGGAGATCATTTACCAGGTAACTGTCACGGGCAAAACAGACTCAGCTTGGGGAAATGTAGTTTATTAACATTCAAATCAGAGTACAATAATGAGAACTAAAAGAGAAAAACCCACCTTCCTCTACCCCTCCCTTCTTCTCGGGCTTAACTTTCCTCCCAATTTCTTTAACTCCTACCTCTTGAGTAGTGCAGGGGAATGAAGGCTGCAGTCAGTTATCACACTCTGTCTCTGCTGCTCCTTCATCTTCAGGGGAAGGACTCCTCACACTCTTCACTTGCTCCAGCAATGGGGTCCCTCCCATTGATTGCAGTCCTTCAGGAACAGGCTGCTGCAGTGTGGACTCCTCTCTTCAGGGGGCCACAGGTCCTGCCAGGAGCCAGCTCCAGTGCAGGCTTCCCAAAGGGGCCATAACCTCCTTAGGGCATTCACCTGCTCTGGTGTGCATCTCCTCCACAGGCTGCAGGTGAATCTGTGCTCCACTGAGGACCTCTGTTGTGAATGTACAGTAGATTTTTTTTTACAGTCTGCCCAAAGTAGTACTTATAATTTCTAATTAAACTGGTTCTCTTGTTAGACAAGCTGTTGTTAGACTTCAAGTCTTGTTAGACTTCATCTGTTCTTTTCCTCGGGTAATGTTTTTTTTTTTTCCCTCAACTGCTCATCAGCACGGCCCTAATACAAAGCAGTCGTATATATCAAAACAACTTTTTGAAATATATTGAGATTGTGCTTTGTGGGATTTTTTTTCCCTACAACAAATTGGGAGGAAGTTCTGTTTATGGAAAATCCTTTGGCATAATGTAATTTTAAGCTTAAAATGTCTTAGAATTAACAAGTATTGTTGGCGCTTTAAAGTTTTGAGGTCACAGTGTCACTTTTCATGTGACTCTGGGAGGCTGGAGTATTTTAAAATCAATGTTTCTAGCACTCTTCTTTGTCAAGGATACATGCACTTAAAATTAGTGGCATGAGAATAGTTTTATTTCTGGTATTTGCTCAGGACTTTTCTCTTCTTGCAGAGTTAAAGATGCCTGTCTTGATTTCCCATGCAGCCAGTGGTGGTTGATTCCTGTGGGTGCTTTCAGATTGACAGATCTTAAATGCATGGGAGCAGAGGGTTATGGAAAGAGTCTGTTGCAAAGCAGAGATTAACAGGCATACTCCCTTTTTCCTAAGAACTTCCTTCTTACTGTGTGCAAGTAATCTTAGGGAGTCTGAATAGGAAGCTCCATAAGTGGATTGTGACAGATAAGTGGGGACTGCTCAAAGTGGTTAAGCCTGTTTATCGGTAGGGTTATGGGGAGAAGTAGTTTTTGGACTGTGAGAATTCTCTCTGGTTGATGTGGAGGCAACACAGGGTAGACACTGATTGCTTGTTTTTAATGTGTGAGGATTGGGGTTAGCAAAGGAACTGATTAATTGTCTCAGATACCAAGACTCATGCTATTAAAAGTTCCTACAAGTAGGAACTGGGATACATTATGAAGGTGTGGGCTTCCATGCTTCAGCTTGTGGGATGTCTGGACACCATCTGTACTCTTAAAAAAATGATAGGGAGTAATATTTAGCAGGAGCATTACGCCAGTAAAATATACATGATCAAACTCTTCAGATTATTACAGTGTAAACCAGAAGTTTCAGCTGAGGTCAGTCACTCCAAGAGGAAGGATTGAAAATTATGATTGTACATGAGAATCGGTCGTTTGAGAACTTTCTGCATTAATGAAAATAAATACCAGAAATTGATTTTCTGTAATGTTTTCTAGGTAACAATAAGTATTACTGTTATTCTGTTTTTCTGTTAGGTAATGAGAAACACAGTATTCAGGTTGCTTCTCAACAAGAAGATGGTGAACCTACACTACAAGACATGGCTGTACTTATTGAACAGGTCACTGGAGTTCCAGTTCCCTTTCAGAAACTGATATACAAAGGTAACCTATAAATCTGCAACATTTCTTATAGATGATAAGCTTTTATCTTAGTCACTTTCAGATGTCTGTGTTCTCAATGTCTTCAAAAAAACATTCTTATGCCATTAAACGTACTTTAGCTGTTTTTTCTCCCTCTATCATTTTTCATTTAGGAAAGTCTCTGAAAGAACTGGAACAACCATTATCAGCACTTGGTGTTAAAAACGGTTGCAAAGTCATGTTGATTGGGAAAAGGGTAAGTGTTGCCTTTGGTTCTTTTTTTTCCCTTAAATTATTGTAATTTTTGTCAGTAAGTCAGATGCTGAACACAGAAACAGGTTACAGCATTAACCTTAGTTTGTATACCTACCCACAAAATTGAATTCAATCTCATGTTACCCTGCAAATAACTGCAGTTTGTACATTTCTGAAATTACATTATTGACTGGCTTCTGCTTTACGTTATTGACAAGACTTTGCGTAATCTGTTGTCAGTGCTCGCGAACCTTCTGTGCACCGATGACCTTATCTGCTCATCTGGTTTTTTCTGGTTTAAAAAAATCTCCCCCAACTGTAGCTACTGAGTCTGCTGGGTTATTTCTGGTGAAAGGACTTGTGGCTGGCTTTGCCAAGTAGAGAACAGGGTAATAATCTTGTGATGTAAATGCTACCTCTACTTTAAAAATGCTAAGTTAACAATAAGGGAAAAAAAAAGTCTGCACTTTTCCTTTTTCCCTTCAATTTAATCTCATTTAGTGTGTTTATATACCTCACGCTTCCAATATTTGTAATTAAGCTTTGGAAGAAGCTTATTCCTGAGAATTTTCATATTCTCAAATATGAAAAGAATAGCCACAGTGTAGTATGTAAACCAACAGAAGCCTTTATGTCTGTATCACCAGTGCTGTTGCTTTTTAGCTGCGTCGTGTATCCATTTGTTCCATAGTTGTGAATGTTATACTTTTGAATACACAGAATAGTCCAGAAGAAGAGGCTGAATTAAAGAAGTTAAAAGATTTGGAGAAGTCAGTGGAGCAAATAGCTAATAAGTTAGAGGAAGTTAATAAAGAGTTCACAAGTATCCAGAAGGTATGCCAGTTTTGTATCACTTTATATCTTTGCAAAACAGTTTTGTAGGTATATGTATTAAAAAAAACCCAAACCAAAACATTTTAAAGGTTTTGAGTAGTCAGTAATAGGCTGCCCCTCCTAACTGTCTAAGGGTCCTGTATAATTCTTAGTGAACTTGAAATGCCATTTATGAGTTTGCAAAATAGAGACATGGCACTGTTTGGAAAAAGGCAAATTTTTTTCATATGGGATAAATTATATTCTTTATATCTGGAAAACCATTAAAGAATTCTCTTAAAGTCCAGAGGAGAATATCTGTTACTTGTTTGTCTTTTAAGTAAACCTAGCAGATCTTACATTTATCATGTCAAGGATTGATAGAATACAGATTGAGATTGGAGTCCCTACCATGCTTGAAACTACAGAAATAGTAAACAATGTTTTCTGCTGTTGTGGATTGGCGGATCTTCTAAGGTGAGTGTTCTGTAGGGTGTGCAATAATTTTGTTCTTCCTTCCTCAGGGATTTTTAGCAAAGGATCTCCAAGCAGAAGCACTAAAACAGTTGGACAAGAGGATAAAAGGAACTGCAGAGCAGTTCATGAAGACTCTGGAACAGATTGATGCCATTGTAAGTAACTAACTACAGAAAAGGGTCAAATCCCAACAGAAACTTGCTGTTAAGAATATCTTATAATTTATTTGATATTTTAACATATTAGAAATTTTAGTTTGGCTTTGAAAATTAGTTAGTTCCTTTGCTCATTTTTTTCTTTAATATCCAGTTCTTGGCCCTATATGCCTCCAAAAGACTATTTGGCAGCCTCTGTTTCTAACTGGTGACATTAATGCCTGTGTATGCATTTCCAGCTTCATTTGGGGCAAGAGTCTGTTAAGACTACAGGAAATGGGTATCCTTTACTCAAGCTTTGCCCTTTTAGTTTGTCTTCGCAATCTTCTGTGGTAGCAGTAAAGGTCTGGGGAGAAAAACCAGTGAGATACACTTCATGTTCTATATCACACAGGGAGAAGGAGGTCCTGCAGACTGAAGAATTTTCTGGTCAGTCACATGTGGACTGACTGTACTTTTATCTGAGATGCCTGCATATTGAGGACTGCATTATTTCTTTGGAATGTACTGGGGTTATATCTAAGTGCTTCACAGTCATTAATGGATCATAACCTTAACATTTCCGGAGTATAATATATATCTTCCTGTATCATGTGGTAGCTGAGAGCTGGATGAGAATAAGGGACTTGTGCAGAGGTAAATAGAAGATTGTCACAACCAGGGTGTTTCTTGTGAAAGTGGAGCAGCCACTGAGGTAGTATTTGGCTGTACTGTAGTTGTGCAACAATACGGAACGGTAATGAGGTATGTATAGGAACAATAAATGCATTCCACTGGAGTAAAAAGCGGTGAACGGAAATACAAAGCAGTAAAGTGTAAAGCTTCCAGAAGGGATTTTATCTGTAGCTTAGAACTGGTAGCCAACTAAAAAGCAAAAGTTCAGACAAATCTGTTAAATACTATTGAAACTGTAGAGATGCTGTTGATTCAATCAGCAGCATGTTAAAAAATTTAAAGGAGAAAAATGTGACTGACTGGGAAGAATGGATGATGCATTGTGACAGTGGAACACACCAGCAAGCTCACACTGTAAACATTCTGGTTTTTTTCTTTGGCAGAATCATTCTGAAAGCTCATTAAAGTGTCTTGGCTATTGTGTGTTATTTGGATCACTCCAAACTATATAGCTTGACACAAAATGAGATTTGGGTTACAGAGAGCTAGGGGTGAGGAATCCTGCATATTGTTTCACTCTCTTATTGTTAGCAGGCACACTGATTAATTAGAGGGACTGAGTACGGAACTAATACTCATTTTTGCTAGGCCCCGTGTGTTCAACAACTATGAATTTAAAAGAAGGGATTTGGGAAGCGGAGAAGTAAGTTTGTAGTCCTACAGTATAGGGGTGTGAGAGAAAAAATACAATGTCATCACTGCCAGAGGTGTGAAAGAAAAATCTTGAAGGGATGCTTTTGAGTAGAGTAGCTGTAACTTAAACATTTTAACATTAAACATGTTTAAATAGCTACTGCTTCCACCGCAGGAAAGGTGGAGGCATGTTAGGGGCATCTTACAGATTTTTAATGCTGTGACACGTTAGGACATTGCCATAAGCCACAGGTCTTTGAAGTTTTCTTCAGGAGGAATACAGTTAAGTCTTGTTCAACAGTTGAAGATTTGTATGTGTGCGTTACCAGAAATGCTATTTATTTCATCAGTTATACAATTTGGTCCAGGAGTAAAAGTCAAAATACACTACTTATTACAAATCTTGGTGACTAGAACACAGAAAATGCCTGACTTGATCATCTGGCACAGATTTTTAAATAACAGAAAGGCTTTTCCAAGAAAATAAAGTTTTTCTGAGATCAGTAGGAAAATTGAAATTCACAGTCATGGCAGTATGTACTTGTTGAGTCTGCTCCAATTTACACGAACTCAGTATTGCTGTCTGAGTGTTTACTTTGTTCCCATGATGATTTTTTATTAAATGGCAGATTTGTAATCTAGAAAGACAATATTGCAGAGAACAGGTCGTTCTAACAATTGAAAAAAAAGCTGTCTCGTCTGAAATACCAGTCACTGATTTTGTTTACAGAAATTCTTGACAAATCTGTCAAATTGCATGTATCAGTAGAGAGGACATTGATAGTGTTACTGACTCATCATTATGCTCTGGTGGCCCATCCTCCTTTCGTGTGGATTTTTTGGGGTTATAGTTCCTCTTTAGAACTTACTTAAACTACTGTGCTGTTCTGATTAAATTTAACTGTCTCCTTGTCCCTGCTATACTTGTCATCTGGTAAACCTATACCAAATTAACATTTAAAGGACTAAAAGAAAGAAGTATTCTGAAAATCCATCATTGTGCCTGTAGCAAACATTTCCCAGACTTCTGAAGTTTTGCCACTTACCATAGGAAGAGAACTTACTATTAAACTTTTGAATTTATCTGAATCAATAAACATTTGATAAGCTTTCCTTAGTATAATCCTTCAATCCCTTAGATCCCTTATGATCATAAACATAAAATTAAAGCTTCAGAAGAAGATTCTTCCAAAGCTCAAGGAGCATCACCACATGAAAGGGGAGATTTTCTCAAACCCTTAGGTTAATCTGTCAGTGCCCCAGGTTAGCCGAGACTCTTGTGCCCAACCAATGTGTCTGCAGTGCCCTGTTATGGGGACCCTTCACTGAGCAGTCCTCTGGATTGGAGGGTGGTTCAGGGTTAACCTGCTCAGGGTTACATGCAGACCTCCTTCTGGGTCTCCACACCTTTAACTAGTCTGTTGACACCCCAGGAAAGATTCAGGGACACACACCAATAGCATAAGAGAGACCCCCCTCACGGGTCTCTGCAGTTGAATATGTTACTGCTGCTGTCCAGCCTCCTTGCAATGCCATCTCATGACTCCAGTCATGGATTCATCCCACCAAGTTTCAGTAATGAAAACTATGTTGTAGCTTTCTACTCCAGCCACCATGCTGTTAGGAACACCAAGAGGGAAACACCAGTGAAATACCTCAAAGGGTTTAAGGGGTATTCCCCTAGGGAGGTGACACAGCTGACAGCCCAGCTGACGTGCCTCACAGCAATGCATGTGGCATGGGTAACAAACAGGAGGATTGGAAACCATTTTTCTGAATAATAAAAGAGGACCTTTTTTTTGGTTTGTTTTTGATTGTTACAAAAGTTTATATCTCTAAACTGCACAGAGGTGCTCACATTTTTGCTGAAATGAAACAGTACTGTAAAGAAACCTCTATTCTTGATCCGGAGTTACATTAGCAAATAAAAGGTATACTAATGAGAAACTCCAATTAAATGCATTTTCAACAGTGAGAGCACAATGTTTCTAAAAATATTCACATAAATTTTATATAATGATAATTATCTGAACGGGTATTTTACCTATTAAAAAAAAAAAATCATAAACCTGAGCACCATTCCCCAGTAACACTCCCAATTTCACATTGCTCGGAAAGGACAAAGCATGTAACATTTGCCTGGATGACATACATCAGTATATTGGGTGGTAAGAGTACAGAAAATTATGCAATTTTAATTAAATTAAAAGCTTACAGTGTGTAACACCTCACATCTGTTGACTTCCATGAATACATTGCAGAGATGATCAGATGTACAGCTTGAACAGACTGGCAATGTCTGCATTACTGATGATACATTCTAATGATGGCAAGCGATTGACTTAATGTATTATGTAGTTTATTGCTGTATATTTACCTAAAGACAAGTGGTAAATTTGCTAGCTCCATTCTTTGCAGCCAGCATGCCTCATCCCTGACATTTTTTATTACTTTTTCTTATAAATTCTTTCTTGTGTAATCATCCTCACTGAGCAGGAATGGCATTCAGGATGCCTGTTCAGAGGATTCTTTGATAATTTCAGTTTTTGCTAATATGTTAATTTCACCATTAACCTTCATCAACTTGTTTGTTTATTTTACTGCAGAATCTGCCAGAGAATTTTAGTGATTGCAAACTGAAAAAGAAGGGGTTGGTGAAGAGGGTTCAGGTGAGTTTTCTTGGTTTGTTTTTGGTGGTAGTTTTTTCCCTTTTCCCCCCCCCCATTAATGCTGGGCACTTGTACACAAGAGTTTGTGAAAATGAGCTGTTTAGATTTTCTCAGTGTTTGTTCTTAAATTGGTATTTCTTATGACCTCCCTTCGAGAGGAATTTAATACTTTATAAAACAACATACAACAATGAAGATTTTCATTGTTTATGCTGTTTTCAGATAATGTTTGCCATTTACATTAGTGGTTGGCCTTATTGCTGTGTGATAATGTTAAGTAATTTTGATAACTAGTAAGCAAACCAGGATTGGTCATTCCTCCTTTTTTGCATCTTGGTGGACTGGAGTAGTGACTGAGGTCTGGGCACAAGGATGCAGTCAGTTGTAACTCCTGCTGACCTGACTTTGCCAGAGGTGTTCTTTGGAAAATTTAGCTTCTATTGCAATGTACCAACTTTCTGTGGAGAGTAGGTCTTTAAAATAAAATATGTACAGAAGAGCAGCTGGGGGTGGGGGATTCAGTTGCTTTGCTGTTATATGATGCTTATAAATTCCTAGGCATTGTTTGCTTAGAGACCTTGAACTGAAGGTTTGTTAATAAATACTGGAATTCAGCCCCCTCCAGTCAAACTTATGTAAATGAATGGTAATGCTACTTGTATTACTGCTTTTATTTGTATTGTGCTAGCTTCATTCCCAGGTTAGACTCCTAAAAATTAATTGTGGAAGTACATTGCATTCATATATGGACCTGAAAGATTCTGTCTTTTACTGTAACCTTATTAAATGCTTCCCATTGATGTTTCACAAGTTTTTTAAAACAGCCATCCATTTTAGAGGAGGGCCTACGAAGAATTGCTTTGTAGTAGAAATGGCTTTAGTTAAAGCTTTAGGGCCAAAGCATTTGTACTCAGTTACTGAGGTAAGTTTAGACAATGCAAATTGTCTAAGTGGTTGCTGGATTAGCTGTGTTATGTGGGGCTCTGAACATGCTCTTGATTCCATATGCCTAACCAAAGCAGCATGGACTGATGGCTATAAACTTTGTGGCAAGCTACTAGACCTCCACTCCTGGGTGAAGTTACAGCAGAAATAAGTGGGGCTTTGAAAAAGAACTGCTGTTAAAGCATAAACTAGACTCTGTTGAGCAGAGATCGGAATTATTGGTGTGCTTTTATAGGCACAGTGTTCTACAACTGTAGGTCATGAACCCTTTGAGGACTGCAGAAGAATCTGTAGGGGTTTCAGACTAGAGCAGTCAACAACAGTTTGTTTTTCCAGAGCAAGAACAAGAAAACAGTGGCAAGTTATGCTTGTTACTCGTAAGTATTCATGAAAGCAAGGGGGAGCTATTAACTGCTTTCTATTGCTGGCAGTCATATATCTTCCAAGATGGGGAGATAGGTATAAAACACTTGCAGCTAGCAGCAGCAATCACCTTGACTTTTTCATCCCTGAAGTCCTTAATGACATGAGTTGATGACGGCTCGAGGGACTGGATTGGTTGGAAACAGTGTGATGGTTGAGAAACACTCACCTGGCACAACAGTTTGCTGCTCTAGAGGGAAAGAGGTTTCTTGGTGTCATTTTAATGTAAATCCCATGAAATACGTCGTTTGACTATTAGAATATGGTGCAGCCATAGCAAAACCAAGTGCAAGACGTGAATAGCTAATGGGAGAATCTTCTCAGAAACTGCAGTGTACTCGCATACTTTAGGATTGGCCTAAAATCATTTATTGGCTTAAATGCTACTTACTGATAAGATGAATGTTCAGTGGTGCCCTGTAGTCTGGAGAAATAGAAGAGGTCTTGGTTTAATGAAAGGTCATTTTAGATTTGACTGAGTAGGTTTGTCATTCCTACCTCCTTGGCCTCTGAAGTATGTGTTTTGGAAAGGAGCTTAAAAGTCATGTTCCAGACTGAATGAAGCACTAACTTGTCTGAACCTTTATCTTTCTCTCTTTCTCGTTGTTTATGAAAGTACTTCAGTGGCAGGACTGGTGATGATGGGCAGCCAGGCTATTGCCTTATCAAATGTCATTTTTCTTTTGGGTTTTGGGTAAATGCAGTTGTAAATAAGCTATTACCAAAGCAGCTGGAAGGTGGTTATTGAGTTGGCATCTTCAGATTCAGGATGGGAACTTTCTGTTCTTAAGAGGCACCTTCCATTGCTAAATTGCAAATCAGTGACATTTGTTTGTTTCTTACTCTTAGGTTTTTCTTGCCCAGTGTGATACCATTGAAGGAAATATTGGTCAAGAAATGGACAAGCTACAGTCAAAGAATTTGGCATTGGCAGAATGAGGCATCGCCTTACATAATTAGGAAACATAATTGCTCTATGAGCAAGAAGAAAAGTTTGCTCTTTGTTTTGGAGCACATATCCAGCTTCCTTTTTTTTTTCTTTTTTAAACCCAGTCTGTAAGACTGGTACCAGTCAATCATTTCTTGCTGGTTGTCTTGTTTGCCGCTTGGTTAGAAATATTATTTTGAAAAGAAAATCCTTCCTGAAGAATGGCAGAACTAATCTTTGTGACGAATTACGTATCTTATGGATGAATGTTTAGTTAACTAAGTTATGAAGTTTTTGATGATGGCTAATTTTGTCTGATGTATCTTCGAATTTATTTACAGCTCAAATCAAAGAAGGTGTCTAATCGTACAAGTGCCGTAAGTTGCAGCTGTAGGACTTCAGCTTGATTAAAAAAGGCAAACTGAGACAACATCTGGGAAAGCTGAACATTCTAGTAGACAGTTCAGAGCAATAAAAGACCCTACACATTTGTATCTACTTAATGTTTGTATGCATTTATAAATATAAGAAAGCTTGACTATAAGGGAGTTGTACCTATTTTAGCCTTAAATTGTCATAATAAATGGAATGTACTGTAACATGTATAGTACTTAATTTTAAGTGGTGCTTTAAGTTGTTACTGAGCTCCTTGATACAGATGTATGTTTTTTACATAGATTTCTGAGGTACTGTGGTTTTTATAGATTATTTGTATTTTTATTATTTGTGTTCTGTCTTGAGTTATGTTGGGAAATGAAATGAGATTACTCGTGCTGCTCAAATACCAAGGGTTCAGTTCAAGCAAGGTATGATTAAGGAGCTATTTTGAAAGGGTTTTTTATACTTTTTTCTGATTTTACTGAATTCATGATGCTATATTTAATGGAAAAATGCAGTGATTATTTCTAGTATGTTAAGGCAATCAGTGAATTTTTATAACACGTTGAAAAGTGACACAGCTTTATTTTAGCAATGCCATTTGTCTGAGCGTTATGACTGATTCTTGCAGTCAGATATGTGCCGTGCTTAACCTTCTCTGTTAGGTGAAAAATAAGCTTTTTGCCAGAGGTAGGAACTTTGAGTGGGTGCAGCCAGCTTTGCAGTTGTTGGTCAGAGGCTGTAGCCTGTGGTCAGAGCCCCTGACCATACTGTAGATGTTCGCCTGTAGGGAGCACAACTGTAGTAGGAGTTGCTTTTTCACTTCCGCTTCAGGTTGGTAGGTCAGTCATAGGCATAGCAGGTGGTGAAGTAGTGACTGGTAAGGAGCCTTTTTCTGTGGGAAAAATAAAGCTCTTTCATCCCAAATGAGTCAGACTGAGAATGTTTAGAAATGGCCCTTAGGTAGTGAGCCTTTATCCATATGTTTTAATGTTAGCTGTCCTTTCAAGATAAAAATAGGAAATATATGTAAAAAGATCTTAACTTCTAGTAAGTTATAAAACTTAAGCAATGCCTAAAGAGTTACTATTAAAGTATTGTCTTTGATGTTTGTAATTGGAGGAGCATTTTTTTTTTTTGTGAAAAATGCCATTGGACAAATGAGGTGATAGTCCTGCATTAGAAAGGGTCATTTGTATTCTAAAAATGCTGGTTGACCATACCAAGATTTGAGTTCCCATGTTCTTTACTATTAAAGAGTTATTTCAAGCTTGTATTTTTTCCTTATGAAATTCTCTTATCAGCATCTGTGGAGGATTTCATGGTCTAAACTCCTAGGAACCTTATCTGTCATGTTAGGAAATGGTATTGTAGGACTGTGGAGGTTTTTTCCTAGGCTACTAATCTGGTCATGCTGCATTTTTGCCAGCACTTTAAGGTTAAGAGGAAGAAGCGTTGGTTGTAGCCATTTTTGTGAAGCCCTGCCTAGCCTGTTGCTGCTTCTGGACCAGATTCAGCTGACTCATAAACCACCAGCAACACTTGCCTAATTCAGGGAATGCAGAATCATCCACTTTCCAGTAAGTAATGGAAAGGATCCTCACACTCCCAACTGTAGGTCCTCTAATGCATTGAGCTTTCACAGGTGCATGTATAATAAGCAAAATAATCCTCTTGTGCCCACAAAGAGAACTGGGAGTTGTGGTCATGGCTAGGACTGTGTCCATTTCTGCTGTTCCTTTGTATTTCTCTCTCAGGTGAGAACACTTAGGGTTGCAGGCAGACATCATTTTCCCAGCACTTCTTTCCAGAAGCTGCTGCTTCTCAAGATGTGTCTATGTGAGTACATCCTCAGCCTGTCTCAAAGCAAGGTGAATTAATTTTAGGATGTTCTGTAGCAGACCTTTTGATGATCTGGTTCTTTGAGGCAAAGAGAGTGATGGTGAACCTCTCCCACCAGTACATCTGTATTCAGCAGAGAGTGGGTGTCCTGGGCTGAACTTATCTTACAGTGGTAACTCCTGGTGTCCGTTTGATTTCTAGGACAAAAGAATGTGTATGAAGACCAACTTCTGCAGTATAAATTTTTTTGTCTTCCAAATATAAAAATGAGTTGATTTATTTTGGAAAACAGATGGTTGTATTTAGAGTTATCTAAGACATTCTAGAGTGGATTGACTTATACTTGGTTTTGGAAGAGTAGTCCTACACTTTTTTGTCATAATAGCCTTAAATTTCAGTAAAAGCAAGCATCTCTGCTTTTGAAGAGTGCAGCAGACTACAATTGTGGGCAGAAGGGGAAGGAATAGGAGGTTTTAAGTATTCTTTAGAATTTGTAAATACAGATCTCAATCAAGCTTAATCTATATTCTCACTGATTCTGTAGTCCAGGTGTACTGTGATACCTGTTTTGCTACTGAATCATTTCTTCACCCCATCCACGTGCCCTGATCATGTCAAAACAGAATTTACTCCCTTTTGCCTTAGTTGCACTTATCCCGTTGTCTTCCTCCAGTTGCTGTGACGCTCTGGCTGTGTTTACACACTTTGGACTTGCCATCTGGGCAAAATGTACCACAAGGTTTGGCTTTTATGAAATGGAAATTGAATTACACACTCCCTTGGCCCGTTTCCTTCCCCAGATCCCATAGGCTGGTGTGAGATGAACCAAACCCAGCATTCAGGGAGCTGTGGAGTCTCGAGCCATGGGACGGGTTGCTCTCTGGAAACAGCATAAAATTAGTGGCATCCTCTGTGACCAAGTCCTCTAATGTCGCTGTAAACGTGGAGCAACACTTTTTGACTTCTAATGGACACTCGTGGTTTGGAGTGGAGTACTTGACACCGTGGAACTTGGCACTAGTTTTTTTTTGTGTTAACTTACTTTATTGTACTATCTACTATTATAAATGAGGTGAAAATAAAATAAGGAGAGTTCTCTGCTGTCATTGGTCATGTTGTGGTGACTAAATTATGTAGATGGGCTGTATTTTAGTGGGGAAGGTGCACATGCTCTCAGTGTTGGCATTGGGAGCTGCCACGGGGCTTGGGGGGCCTTCTGAAGGGTGCAGTGATCCAGGGCCTGGAATGTTCCCAGGATTGGCAGCGAGCCAAAGCTTAAAGAAAAGCTGTGGGGTTTTGTGGTGGTTTGTTTGTTTTGATTTTTTTTCTTTTAAAGCACTTTTCACAGCTGTGTTGTGCGCCGAGGTTGCCCAGAGCGGCTGTGGAGTCTCCCTCACTGGAGATATCCAGAACTGCCTGGAGAGAATCCTGTGCAACGTGCTCTAGGATGACCCTGCTTGAGCAGGGAGGTCGGACCAGTTGACTCGCACTTCCTACCGGACCCACTCTGTGGTATCTGGAGGTACGGGGCGTACCGTTTATTATTTTTTACNCAGCTCCATTGCTGCCTCTATCGAGTGCTAACGGCACTCCTAAGGCCGAACCGAGGAACAGCCTGCCGAGGGCGGAGATTCCAACCCTCCTCCTCCTCCGCCGGCTCCTCCCGGGCGCGTCACGGCGGGCGCCGCCGCCGCCGCTCGGCCCCGCGCGCCGGGTGAAGGAAGATGGCGNGGTGGGAGGGAGGGAGGGATACGGGGAGCGGGGGTGCGCGCACCGCACGCTGCTTCTTCCCTTAACGCGGACGCCACATACAACAGCCTGGGGCACCTGAGCTGCTCCCTGTGCAACGCGCCCGTGAAGGGCGAGCTGCTGTGGCAGACCCACGTCCTGGGCAAGCAGCACCGGGAGGTGAGCGGGGTTTGCAAGGGGGGGCGGCGGTGCCGGTGCCCTGCTGGTCGCGGAGGATGCGGGTCTCTCCTCGGCGTTGTTTGGGGCTTTGCCATTCGGGAGTACCGGGGCAGCACGTCAGAAGGGGGAGGGATTGGGGAAAGGTCCCCCCGCCGGAGCGAGGGCTGGGGGCTCGCTGCTCCCGAGGGTTCGCGGTAGTGGGAGCAGCGCAGCACCCTCCGGGATGCGGGAGGAGTGTGAAAACTGGTTGAAAGTGTGTGAAAACCAAGCCTGGTTGGTTCGTCCGCTTTTTGTTTTCTTAAAAGCTGTGCAGGGATTCAAAGGCTAGCGCTTAAAAGGGGGTGGGAGGGGGAGGCTGTGTCTTTCAAGGGGCCCGCCCGTAAGGTGAAGCGGTTCCCACGTGAGCCACGGCTTTTGGCTGTCACTTGTCTGAAGCTCGGACTGTGAAACCCCTCTGGGGGTTTGCTCTGGTACGTGTGTGCTGTCAAGTGACAGCTCAGGAAAATACGCCTTTTTTTTTCTTTGTAATTTAGGAGTAAAGATGAAGAATTTATAAAATGATTCAAGGAGCTTGTAGTTTGGATGCGGCCTTAAATCTGGGGGAGGGGTTTTATTCCTTTTAAGTTTTGCTGCTGCTTCTTAGCAGAAACTGAGAGATTGTGCTTAATTTTACAAGTACCATGGAAAAGACCAAAGGAACTGAGGGGTTCCTAGTTCATTGTCTGCATTCAGACTAGATGACCACGGCAAGGCACAGTGACATGTCTTTAATGGTAGTGCTGTGTTTTAAAACACATAATATCCCAGAACTTTAGAATGAGTCCAGCCTTCCTGCTTTCTCCTCCAGTGCCTTACTGCTTTCAGTGTCACTGATCATAGCCTTTCCTTTCTGATGCATACAGCTTCCCTTGTGCAGGTGCCTATCCCCATGTCACACTGTTCCAGAGGTTGACAGTCTTTGTTTGGGTATCCATGATGTCTGTTTCAGTGATCCTGTTCTAGAAAGATATTAGATCACTTTAATGAGCTGTTCTAGAAGCACTGTATTTTAAGATGCAATCCAGAAGTTACTGCTAGGAAAGTGTCCTGAATTTTTACCTCTTTACAGAGAGTTGCAGAATTAAAAGGTACAAAGCAGACGGTGACTGGTTCAGCTGCTGGCACATCATCTCATCCTGTCAAGAGAAAAACTGTTGACACGGAAAATACAGAGCTAAAGAGAGTAAAAGGTGAGGAGAGAAAAATACTTATCAAGTACCTGCCAGAATCCAGCCATTTTACATCTTGAATGGTTTGGTTTGTTTCTTTTCCTTTGGAAGTGAGTGTGAATAGACAAGACTGTTGAGTTAATGTCAGCCCGTTGCGGCTAGAAAGGGAAGAAAGTCTGTCTTTCTCTGTGAGTTCACTGTCAAGAGAAAACAATGCCTTTGGTAGTTTTCTTCTGGATTTTTGGGTTCAATTAAGTCATGAAACTGTGGGCTTGGCCCAAACAGAACCAGTAGCAGTGTAAGCTAAGCAGTAGAAGCACTTGCCCAGAAGTGGTGTTACTTCTTTTCAGTGGGATCAAGCCACTGTTTTACCTCAAACCATGCCTCAAAGTTCTTGCTAAAGGAAAGATAGTTAATTTTTTTTTCCCTTGGTGTTACAAGACATGTAAACCCTTGAAATACACCAAAATGTGCATTTGTGAACTTGCTGCTGTAGTAGGAGTCTGACGATTGTTTCTTTTAAAAGCATGAATTTTAAGGAGTGACTCTTGGCTGTTGTACAGGTACAGATGAAAAGCCACATACGTCTACAGCTGGGTAAGTGTATCTTATTACATATGATTTCTTTGTAACTACCAACAGCTGCATTCCTGCCCAGTTTTTCCTTGTGATTCTTATCTAGCCAAGGGTAAAGGTTCAGAGTGTCAGCCAGACTCCTGCTTCTGCTTATTTTCTGACGGGGTTGCATATTCCTGAACATGGCAGCATCTTCCTTGGTGCAGATGAGAAAATCCTATCTACTCTTAGAGTCTCTTAGAAAAGAGGAATTCTTTTACTGTCACTATCAGACTTTTAGGGATTAATATGTGGTGGTATTACAGAGTTTGCTAGAATGAACATAGACTGTGGCATGTACTCTAATTTTTAATGCTAGCACACTGCAGAAGAGGTGGTAGTCTTAAATTAAGACAAATTTTGAATGTATAATAAAATGATATTTACAAAAACAACAAATGTCATCCGTAGATCTTCGTTAAGATGGTTTTTGTCACTTAAAATTCATGTAAGGGCACATCCTGCAGTTGAACTCTAACGAATAAAGGACTGTATTTGACTTCAAGGGAGTGGGTTAAGCACTTAACTGCCACTAAAAATTTCTATTTGGACATCTTTACAGGGTAAGTAGATGTCATATGAGATGAGACCTGGGGGTCTGTTGTATACTTCACAGGCTGAATTAATATTATTATTATCTTGCATAGATATTATGTACAGTTACCTTGTAGAAGTTTTGAGTTTGTGTGCAAAATTAACACTTGAGAAGTTTATTTCTGAACTCATCTGTGTGATTAGTTTAAAATGTAACATGGAAGATTGTTTGTCTTGGAGGCCTGCAGCTATTCTAAGCCAATCTGGGTTTTCTTACTGCTGAGCCTGTGTGGCTTTTCTAAGCAGAAGTTCTGGGCAGCAGTAGGTACCCAAATTAAGTAGTTATGTTCCATGTAGTTATCAAGGTTTATGTGACATTAGTATGGCCACTGTTAATTTTATATTTAATATGTTCACAGCAGGTACAGTGATGCACATTACTTCATATGTGGAGACAGAATTACTTAAGCCACCATTCCTCAAAATACCATTTGTTATGGGTTATTTTTTTTAATGTTTTTGATAACTGGATAGTCAGCTAGAGAAATGGAACTGAAATTTACAATTTCGGAAACCTGAAGTTCAGGTTTTTAGAATTGACCTGAGCATTTCTGTAGAACTTAAAATGAGAACCACAAGTGTGTGCTGCCTTCAGACAGTGTCTACATTGGCAGCTGTGCAGTTCAGGGTATTGTACAACAGCTCACAGAGTGACCAGGCTTCGAGTGCTAGACTGGAACTGACTCTTGTGAAGTTTGAAATAGTTCTGTTGTGGACTCTTTACTAGGCTGCCATCAGATTTTTTTGATGAAGCGGAGCAAGACAGTGCAAATGTACAGCTCTCCAAGGGTCCAGGTCCCAGTTTATTGTCAGGAAATTACGATGATGACGACGATGATGATGAAGAGGAGGAACAAGAACAATCAAGCAAATCTTCCATTATGCATAAAACTGAAATCCCACCTCCAACTCAAGAAGCAATAGCTAATTCTCTGCCTGCAGGTAATGCTGACTGAAATAGGAGAAGTTGTGTTTTAACTGATGATGAAGGGTTTTTTCATTTATTTTTCTAATTATTGCCATTAGCTGGTTAGGGTGGGTAATACTGGAATTAGAGGAAGGGAATTCTCTGCTAGTTTGTTATTGTGGTTTGTCAGCATGCTTATTGATTTTATGTTCTAATTGTTCGAAGCTGTCAAGTGAAATAATGCCTGGCTGTTCTTCCCTTGATTCAGTAAGGTATTAATTGAAATTCCTGTCTAGTCAGAACTTTAGAAACTACTTGAATAGCTTTTCTTTTTGTCATAGACTTCTGTCCTTCCCTGTAGATTTCTTTGACAGCAAAACTGCTGCTCCTGTAGTTTCCCATTCAGGATCCATACAGAAAGCAGAGGTACAAGAGAAGATAGTGGAAAGGTAAGCAGTCAAATCAAATATTGATAGTTTTAGGAGTTGTAAATAAACATTATTCTTCCAGGAAATACAGATCGTGAACACTTAGAAATCTGTCATATTGTTAAGTTGCATTCAGAATAGTTTGTATATATGTCAGCCTCTGGCATTATTTCAGACAGGTATTTTGCACCCTAGGGACAGAATAAGAGATGGAGGAATGCCATACAGTATCTGTTAGACATCTCTATTTGCAAATTTTAACACTGGGTGCTGTGGAAGCTTAATGTCAACCACTGCTTGTTCTGTAGAAACTGCTTGTTCTGTACTGATGGTTCAGCTCACTTGAGCACTTTTAGACAGTGGTTTAGTCTTTCAGAAGTAGTGACTGTGCTGTTAAAATGTTTGGGTGCTCAGCACAGTGGAAAGAATAGTTTGGAAGCATAAGCTGTAGCGCTTCTTTTCACAGTGAGATTTAAACCCTTTTGTGCAGTTCCTTGTAAGTGAGGCAAGACCAATCTGAAGAAGGAAGTTTTGATGATTGTAGGTAAAATTCAGGTCTTTAAAAACATGGTCTATTTCTAGGTGCTTTTCTAAAGGATTATGGATTTTATTCTTGACTTTTTAACTCTACAATAAATCACCTTGTAAAGTGTTAACCTGGGCTTATAGTAATCAAATATTTCAGGAAAGAAAACACTGCTGAAGCTTTGCCAGAAGGTTTCTTTGATGATCCTGAAGTGGATGCAAAAGTAAGTGATCTACTCTTCTTATGTGACAGGATTTATTTCTTCCAGTTGTAATGATTTTCTGAGTAGATGCTTTTCCAGATAATCAGTCATACCAGAATAAAAGAAAATGACTGAACTATTTAGAATATAATAGACTATTTCAGTTGGAAGGGACCTACAGCAACCATCTAGTCCAACTGCCTGACCACTTTGGGGCTGACCGAAAGTTACAGCATGTTATTGAGGGCATTGTCCAAATGCCTCTTGAGCACTGCCAAGCACTGACACCTTCTCCAGGAAGCCTGTTCCACCCTCGCATTTCCTTCAGGTTGCACTGTGACAAACGACCAAAACAAACACTGATATTTCAAACACCAGCCTTTTTGTTTTGTTTTGTAAAATTTGTTACAGGTTTGATGACTTTCTTGCTTTCTTTATTGAAATAATAGGGCTGTAGGTTCAAGTCTTTTTTTATTTTCCATGAGTATATTTCCCTGTTCACACTGTGGAAGGCTACTGTTGTATTTATATTGCATTGTGAGGTCCAGCCATGACTTCTAATTTGGAGACCTTCCAAATAATACTTCTTTATGTTCAGTTAGTCCCACTGGCTCAGCTAACAAGTTTAAGTGTCTTATCTACTCTGACAAGATTCTTTTGGCACCCATATGTTGCCATATGTGAATAGTTTTTGAATAATGATGTTCTGAATATTGAAATATGTAGCTGAAAAAGCCACTTTTTTTTCCCGCTTGCTTTGGTTGTTTGGTTTTCTTGGTTTTGTTCGGTTTGGTTTGGTTTTTTGGAGGGGAGGTGTTTTTGTTTTTTTTTCTTTGCATATGACTAATTGAAGTGTTGCATTTTTCAAATACTTAGTTTCACCATGAGTTGGGAAGCTTGTACAAAGCTGGGAATACCTAGCAGGCAGAGGAGAATCTGCTTATATCTGTGAGGACACTGGTTAGTGATCTTTGTTCTGGTTATTGCTTCAACTGATAAAATTTACAGGTGGTTACTTGTTCCAATAAGCTCTTCCTGGAACTGGTTGCAGATGCTCCTCCTTTTAATCATCCCTTTCTGAGTACAGCTATTACTCAGAGGAAGGAAACTGTTTGTGACATCACTTAAATTGAGATGGCTGCAGTGGTCCTGTTTTGGAATCATAATATAAAATAATTTAAAAATTAACTGAGCATTTGGAAGGGGATTGTGGGCATCAAAAATGTTTGTTATTTACATCGGGTATTTGTAAAGCGTATAAATTCTGGATCAGATAAATATTTCAAGAAAAAATAACTTTAGTGTTTAAATTTATTGTAAGAAATACAAATAATTATGAATTACAAAAGACAACCACAATGCATAATAACACAGTACATACACATATGGTAGAAATAATCACAGAACAGAAAAATGAAATGATGACTATTACTTCCCAGTATGAGTTTGCTTGGAAGCTTCTAATTTATTCTATGAACTTAATTCATACTACTAGATTTTGTATAATTACTCAGGAACAAAACGTACCAAACTGTTTTCTTTACCGTGGTGATGACTGATGTGTCACCAAAAGAGCAGAATGCATAAAGGAAAAATAAAACTAATGCAAAAAGATGGTGTCATGAATTACTATGTTCAAACTGCTTAGTTCTCCAAGCTATATAATTTCTATCCAGTCCTGAGTCAGGCATAATCTGTCATCTAACATGTGATATGCCACATCTTCCAGTTTTGAGTTGTGAAAGTTTGGATTACACAGGTAGATTATCTTATTTATTTGCATTAAAAGCACAATCTGGTTTTGATTACCTTAGTTGTAGATCTTAAACATGTTCTTACAGCTACTGCTTTTTCAGACTTCACATCCTAGTAACTAATGCCATCTACCACAGAATAAAAAGCTGTATGTGCCATTAAAATTGGTTTGTAGCTGTACAGTTTCTTCTGTTAGCCAACAAAATTAGACTAGATTTGAAACACAGTCAGACTATCTAACAACAGAATAGCGACTGAAAAAGCTGATGTTCTATGTTATGCCAAAGGCAAATAATTTACTGCTTTTTGGCTTGTGAAATGGCTACTGTATGCAATTGAACAGGCAGTTTCCAGAAGAATTTAGAAGTTATCACCTGACGCAGTGAAATTCCAGACCACCAGATTAACAGATTTAGTCACTTTTGTTACTCCAGACATTCCACACCATTCTTAATGATTCTTTAATGCTACAGTCACTGATACTGTTTTAATCCAGGAGTAGAGTCAGATTTTTCCTCCAAAACCATTGTGCAGGTGCACTCTCTTACTCATATGCATAACTTAAACTGAAGTACATCGACCAGACTTTTCTGATAACACAGCATCATTTTTCCTATTTCTCCTGATTTTTTACAGTGCCCCAAGGAGTCACTAGACATAAACTGTTAACTTATAAATTTTCATGTTCCTTAGGTGAGAAAAGTTGATGCTCCAAAGGATCAGATGGACAAAGAATGGGATGAATTTCAAAAGGCAATGCGACAGGTCAACACAGTAAGTAATGGAATCTATTTTTATTGATTCTAAATACTATACACAATAAAGAAAACAACAGTTTCATGCAGCTCTGCAGAATGACTGACATCTGCATTTGTCAGCTGTTTGTTTCAATGCAATGTGTGGTTAAATGCACTGTATAAATGAGCAAAGGGTTCCTTTTATTTTCCACTTAAAGGAAATTAAGTTGAAAAACTTTTGATCAGGATCCAGTCATCAGTGTGTATCTAGTTACATTTGTTAAATTGTATTTTATTTAAATACTATTTAGAACATATACCTCATATCAGTGTCCTGTATCCAAACAGGACGTGACTGTGGACTCTTCTTTAGATCTAGAGATATATGTATATTTTAACCTTTAAAAACACAGAACAAAACACACCCATTTGTCTGCCTTTTTCAAAAAGTATCTATAAAGTACAGGTAACCTGGGTTTCATGGTTAATTTAAATGTACTGGAAAGGAACCCAAAAATTTGGGAAAGTGACAAAAGAGTTCGTGTGTGAGACACATAACTTGGCCACAGTTTTTCTGTACTTCCATTTTTTACTGTTTAGCATTGCATGGAAAGTCTTCCTGCAGCAGGTTTTTTATCTGCCTTTTTGTACAATATAAAACTGTACTAAAGAATACCTGGTGTTCTCAGTCTTCCCCTAGAATATTTGCCTTTTTTTTAATTATTATTTTAATTGTAAATAATTACTTATCTGTCAACTGCTAAGAAAAATTTATCATTGCTCATTTTAAAGCCATCAGCACTATAAACAGAGCGAATGTTCATACAAAAGCGGTGGTGGATACATTTTGCTAGCATAAGCCATTCAGATATTCTTCAGCTTAGGAGGAATCTTCTCAGTTATGCGTGGACCATTGATTGCATAGCATCTCCCAGACATTCAGATTTGAGAAAGTATATGCTGAAAAAAATAACAGGTTAGAAACACTTCGGGATCTAGCGGGAATATTTAAACAATATGTTCATAAGTGTGTGTAATTAAGTCCCAAGCACTGGGATATAGCTCCTTTTTCAACCTCAGACTTTAGATGTGTGTAGTTTGTTTATGCTCAGTTTCAAATTGCAGTGTATTGAAAAATTCGAAAGGTTAACCTCAAAGCAGCCAATCTACTTTTGCTTTTAATAAAGAACATTTCTATTTCAAATTAAACCAGACCTTTTTTTTTCTGTATTTGCCCTTGTGAAAGTGGGAATATACATATAGGAGATTGACACTAACTTGAGGTGGGGGGGGAGGAGGGAGAGACAGACATCATAAAGGAACGAAAGTGGAATTCAGGATGAAGGTGAATTTTCTTGGCGCTCTTCTGGCTTAGATTTCAGAAGCAATAGTGGCAGAAGATGATGAGGAGGGACGACTAGATCGCCAGATTGGAGAAATTGATGAGCAGATGTAAGTAGATCAATTTTTCCTCAAACTCTCTGTTCTCCAGGAGTAATGGATTGCTACTTGACTAGAGTGATAAAAACATTTTTAATCTGTGATACTACCTTTTATTAATCACCTGCATATTTGAAGGACAGACTCCCTCAAATTGCAGAATGATACCTAATAAAGACATGAGTTCTGGTGCAAAGTTATGTGACTTTCTCCAAAGAAAAAACACACGTGAATCACTGGGAGTACAGAAGGCAAATTCTTGGAACAAACTGTTCCCCTTTCCCTTGTCAAATGTCTTAATTTGTATTTCCCTGATATTGATGTGCACATTTTTAAAAAGCGTTTGCTGTACTGAAAACGTCCTATTCTATGACCAACTCTGCTTGTTTCTAGTAAAAGTTTACTTAAAGGTTGTGTTGAATGATGTACTACATTAAATGAAGTGGTTTGTTTTGTTTTGCTGAAATGGTAGATGTGGCGGTTGGATAAGCATTACTTTAAACTCAAGTAATCTGAAATACAGCTTTGTGGAACAGTTTGCTACCATTATCATGTAGCTTAACACAATGGTTAATAGTGATAATGGCAGTAGTAGTGAACTGGAAAGGAAAAGATGAATTCTGATCTTAATGAACCTTGCAACAAAAAGAAGACACAAAAAATTAAAGTGACACTGAAGACATCTGGGCAGATTTACATGCTACACATAATCAGCGTGTAATAACAATAGCATTGGGTTCAAACTGAGCTTTGGTATTACAGAAATGTCTCTTAACAGTGTTCATCTAATTCTGCAGAGGGCTGGGGAGAGCTAAGACCTGCCTCTCTCTGAGGATTCACTTTTCTCAGTAGTTAAGAATGCTGTAGTACACAAAACCAAATTCAGAAATTTGTAGAGGATTTCAGGTTTGTTACTGAAATTATTTTTCCCCAAATAAAAGTTAGAAATAGATTTTTAGAGTTTTTGTAGCTTTGTCGTCTGACTGTATTTAAATGCAGGCTATTTCAAATTAAATTGAAAATCAAACTAATTCCAGGGACATTAACGTTTTCCTTAGCCTTCAAATTTCTTTCAAAGCTATGTCTGCCTGTAAGTCATTGTATTTGAGATATGCAAGGGGAAACAGGATCTGGATTGTAATCTTTCATTGGTGTCTTTTCCTAGCAAAGATGTATAAATCAGGCTGGTACTAGTTGGCATTTTCAACAAAATACTGACTTTAAAACGGCTAGAATATTTGTTACAGAACATATTTCAAGGACAGAACTTTTAAAGTAAATGGAAAACTGAAACTTTTGGATTATGTTTACTTAAAATGTTCTACTATAGCACACAGGAAGCAGACAAAGAATCTGAACACTCATGCTGCTTTTTTATTTTCAGAGATGCCACTTGTGAGTTATCAAAATTGATAACCAGTTAATGTCTCACCTTTCTACCACATACAAAACCATAAGTTGAGCAAAGAATGGTGTACGTTCTTGTGATGAAGTAGATATTGGTTCTGTGCTCTTTAAAAAATGATTTGTGGTGGTATTGCAGTTGCTAAATACTTGGATTAGATCTCATTGCTGGAGACTGACCACACTGCTCCTCTCCTGTGGTCTCTTTCCACCTGATTAACCCAGAGAAGGTGCAGTAGCATCTTGAAAGCTTATTTTTTTTAATCGATGGGAAGCTCTAAAGCTTCTTTATCCAAAGTTGAGCAGCAAAATCCAGCACTGTAGACGATCAAATTAATGTGAAAAGGCCACAAGTGTTAATAAGTGGTTTACTTCTCAACAGTGAGTGTTATCGCCGTGTTGAGCTTTTGCGTAACCGCCAAGATGAGATGAAGGAGAAGCTAAAGGAAGCCATGAGATTAAGAGGAACACAAGAGAAAGAGGATGAGGATATTGGTAGTGAAGATGAAGAAGAACTACAGGATTTGCTGTCTCAAGACTGGCGGGTGAAAGGGGCTTTGTTGTAGCATTTCTGCAACATGGTTCATACTCTTTTTATCTGTAATGTTACTTCCATTGTTAGAAGTGAGACACATTTGTTAAATATTTATTTAAAGAGGATTGTGAGATGGTAAAGAGGCAAGTGTTTTAAAAAAAAATCTTTGTAGATCTAAGTGGTGTATTACTTGTTGTAAAAACTGTACATTGTAAATGTTTTACAATATTGAATGCACCTTTCCTATTAAAATTATTGGTTTCTTACCAGAAGTATTTTAGTGGGACTAGTAAGTCTATAAAGAATCTCTAAGGTTTTGGAAGCATTAGCCATATTTAGTAATTTTGACACTTGGCTTATTGTGTATAGAAGTAAAGGATTTGAATAGTCTATGGAGTCTATCCAGACTGGGGGGTTAGGAAAAGGAAAATATTATACATTTATCTTTTCTTAAAATTTTTAAGTGCTCTTCTGTCCATTACCCCAGCTCCCAATAAAGTATGTACACTTTTTTTCAGGATCTGTTACAGTTTCTCTGTATATAAGGACCAGCTCAGAAATGCTGAGCTACAGCTTCTCCACAGTGTATACTCTGTGATGTGCCATAGGCAGTGCTGAATATTTTTTTTTTCTATAGTATCCTGTTTTGCTTAGTGCAGCCATCATGTAGCATACCTCACATTTCTCAAACCAGAGGGATGAGAATACAGTGGCTGCATATCTGCATAACTAAATGAAAGGGCGACACAAAATGCCAGAAAGGAAGGTACTGCACTGGACACTGGGGAGGTAAAATAATTTCTCTAGCTGTAAATACTGGAAATTTTCTTCAAATACTATCTTAGGCACACAGAACATCTAAAATTGATTTCTGTTCTGATAAACACAGATTAAGTAAAATGAAGAAACAACAAACTTGACAAGACTGGAGTATGAAAAGCAGACCTACTTTAAGCATTGGTAAGTGTCTCTTTTTTATTTTTATTTTTTTAATGAAGCAAATCTTAAAACATTTAAAATTTGCTGGGCACTTGGAAAAAATACAGGTGTGTGGCTTGATTTATATCAAAAAGTAAAGTTGTGAAGGAGCAGTTTAACATTTTGCTTTAAGATTCCAGTTTCAAAACTAGATTTTTAAAAGGAGAAAACAAGCTTTACTCTTATGAGGGCATTCTCATTACTTGTCTCAGAGATGTTTATGAACCAAGCAATAAAGATTTAAACTAAAGTTAGATATTTTATTTGCCTGTTTTGGAGGAAGGATGTGATATGTTGGGAGCCCTTTCTGTATAGTGATAGAGATGCTTTTTTATCACTCCTGACTTCCATGATGCTTGGGTTCCGCTCTTTGTATTTATAAAGCTGTCAAAATTCAAGCAATGGTCCTTAGCAGTTTATTGCATCCATTTATTCCTGCTCACATGTGCTGGATTACAGCCATTGGGTCTTGGTTGATTTAATAACCCTAAGCGTAAGTAGCTGTTGCTGCTAAAATGTTTGATGAAACACTTCAGTCTTACAAGAATTAGTACCATCATTAAAATAGCAATATTCAGAGAGTACTGAAATACAGAATAAGCATTCAGAGAATATCAAAATAAATAATGAATGTTTGGACAAGTTGGAGAAAACTTAGTTGGACCAAAACTTAAATACAATTTCCTTTTATAGCGTGAAACACTTGAATATAAATAAGGTGCTTGTCATGCTGCAGTGAAAAGATCTCTAGAACCATTTATCACTGTAAAGAGAACTTTAAGCTGAGAGGGTGCTACAGTCTTAAGAGATGGACAGTCGTCTTCAAAACAAAATGAAAGACGGACCCCCACTTTCCCTCTGAGAAGAACTAAGCTCAGTTTCTAACTGTTCTATTTATATTTGCTTTTCACTGACCCCACTCACCAAAGCATCCTAGCTTGTTAACACTGAACCTAAGAACCACTCTGCCTTTGGCTTAACATCAGAGAAACAGGATGTCATTAATGTCAGATTACACTGAGCATCATGGACATACATGTTTTGACAGTATAAAAATGTTAATCTCTTGAGTTTATAACTGACATCTTTTTTTGTACATTTTTCTGTAATTTTACTTTCATCTTATACATGAACCTCCAAATAATGGTTTCAGCTGCAGATAAACAGGAAATTAACTGAGCATCAAAACAGTTCAGCTGTTTTAGTTCAGTTGCCCTCATCTTTAGGGGTATCTTGTGGTAACCAGCTGAAGGCTGGAGTTTAGTTACAGAGCATGGAGCTTGTACATTGAAATCCAAACCAGTGCAGCCCCCTGTTATTATGAGGAAGAGATGGCAGGAATAAACACCAGATCACTCATCATTCTATTCATTATCCTTGCACAACTTGTTGAAAGAGTAAAGATGATGGACTGGCCAGTGGCTGTACACATTGCTGTGGAAGTGACAGCACTGGTCCCTCTTGGTTGCTTCTTGTTTAGGGCTTGATGCTCTTTGCCTTGGAGAAATCTCTGAGATCTACAAATAGTGTTGTATCCAAGTTTTGCCCAGCTTACTGCTGTGCGCAACATGTGGAACAAAGCCTTTAGAGAGCTTTGTGAAGATGGTGGGAGTACTGACTTTGCCCTTTGTGTCCACTACTGTACATATGCTGTTATGTCAAGAAGGCAAAAAAATCATTCAGCTTTTTAGCAACGGAAGTAGCATGGCTATAAGGGAGAAGAGGGATATATGCTAACCTTACTCAGTAGTCAAGCTAATTTATCAAGGTAAATAATTTCTTTTGTCTTAGAAAAACACAGGCATAATTAGTTTATAATCTAAATATATCCTCAGCTTTAGAACACAATTTTATATGCTTCTGATGAGCTATTAAGCTAGATTGCTTATTAATCAGAGAACATAATTGTTTTAAAAATGTGTACTTCCTTAATTTCTCATTCTTAACTTTCTTGAATTCAATAAAGATTAAAGTAGTCCTAATAACTAGCTTTGTCCATAGCCTCTATTAAAAATGAAATTTTAATTGGAATTGAGAAGACTATTTTAATTCTCTGATCTCCAGGACTTCCAGAAAACTGAAGAATCAGAATTAAGTGGGAAGGCACTTAACATTTGTAATCCTTATTTATTGATAATAATAATGGAGAGTGCTGCCCAAACTTAAGAACCGTGGAATTTCATGCCACCAAGAAGTAGTTGAGGTTCCCCAGCTTAGTGGCTGTGAAACTGGTAAGTGCCTTGCAGGGCCAGGATGTGTGTGCCTGTAGGTGCACGGATGTTTGAAATGGGAGTTCCAAGTAGCAGCTCCGCAGGCGCGGCTACCACAGCTACAGCTGCCAGCTGCTCCTGGTCTGCTCTTCTCTGGCACGTGAGTGCAGTCGGTCACCATTGGTGTGCTACCTTCTCCCCCCTCCTGGAAGAAATAAACTGCTGCTGCTGTCATGACGTAAAAGTAGATGTGGGAAAAGGTCTGTATTTGGAAAATAGATTGTGGGAAAAGGCCAAAAGCGACCGTGCAGAAATAGCCAAACCCAAATAACAATGAACCAAACAATGTTCTCATTTGCTAACATGACTGTTATTCCTCTACCACAGAATTTAATTTTAAAATTTGCTTCAGAATTACAAATACAGATTAAAAAGAACACTAACAATAGCTTTTGCCAGGCCACTTGCCAATAATTTCAATTCAGGGAGAGACAGATTTTGCTTATTTCATGCCACTATAATTAGATTCTCTGCATTTTATCATCTTTAAAACACTGAGAAGTCACATTAAAATATTTTCAAATATTTCAATATTTTCAGAATTTTTTCCTTATAATTCAGAAAGCTTGCACTAGAACATCAGACATTCAGCCTGTAGGAACCATGTTGTTGCCATTAGAAACCTTAATGTGAGTATATAATGTTAAAGAAATTCCCTTTTGTTAGGTGCCATCGAATGAATTTGACACTTCTCTATCATTTCAGTTAATGTCTTAAGATACATGCCAGTCTGTAGAATGACAGGACACATGCATTGATGCAGAGGCTACTTTAATCAACATTCCTGCATTCCTTCCTAGAACCAAGGAACTGATCAAGTACACTTCAGTGCCAGGAACGGCGGTGTGTACTTGTATCCCTAGAAAGAAGTATTGCTCAGGCCAAGACTTGGAAATTTCAGGTGTGAAGAAGTTTTTCAGTATCTGCCTTTATCTGATCTTCTGTTCATCACTTCAGTTACAACTATCTTGGCCTGATAGCTGGGAAAAGAAATGTGAGCATTTCCTTTGTGCAGACATCTAAACCAGGTCTTTTTTCCAAAAACCTGGAGTGGAGGGACTAATGCCTTGCACAGCTGGTGGTTACAGCAGTTACAGAGGATACAAGAGACCTCTGTTCAAATCCCTCCTTTTGATGCTGTCCTTTGAACATCCACTTTGTGTGACCCAGTTGAGCAGTCTAACAATTCCAGTCTTTCCCTGTAGAAGCTGTGCCGCTGTAAAATGACTGAATTAGTGAGCGTATGTGACTTTGTTAGATAATCATGGCACTCACCCAAGAAGGGGAAGGTCCTGTTCCAAGTGCATAAATAGTGCAGAAATACATTCAGCTGATACTGAGGCTGTTGAAGAAACTGGGTTGGATCTTCCCCATCTCAGAGAAGCACTATTTTTTTCATGCTGTTGAGTATTTAGAAATGAAAGCAACAGCAGTGTTTCCATTTTTGCCTGGATTGGGTGGGAAAGGGCCAGCACACGCTTTAACACTGTCTTGTGAAACCTGCCCAACACCACCTTGTCCAGGCAGCCTTTTGAGGCTGAGGCGCTTACCAGGTGCCTGGATTGATGGCACCAGTGAGATTTATGCTACTGACTTTCTAGGAGCTTTGACTGGCACAAATATGAGCCTTGGGGCCCACAGACACCCTCTGGCTATGCCTGAGAACAGAAAGCACTCTGCATATTAGCAATGGACTAACTTTGTTTGTTTTCCTTCTGGTTGACTGTTCCAGCCAGCATTCATAATTTCAGTTTTTTCCACTTGAGAAACACAACAGAGCTGCTTGAATTAGGACAAGAGGGCACAGGCTTAAGCTCTGCCAGGGGAAGTTTAGGTTAGATATTAGAAAGAAGTTCTTTACAGAGAGTGTGATCAGGCATTGGAATGGCCTGCCCAGGGAGGTGGTGGATTCACCGTCCCTTGAGGTTTTTAAGATGAGGCTGGATGTGGCACTGAGTGCCATGATCTAGGAATCACAGTGGGGTTGGATCAAGGGTTGGACTTGATGATCTCAGAGGTCTCTTCCAACCCAGTTAATTCTATGATTCTATGAATTCATTTGAGATGTTTCCAGAAACCTAACAGCTATTTGATGATGCAAAAGCTGCAGAACTTGTGCTGTCTTTCATCTGGAAACTCACAGTTATGTGGGCAGTGACCTTTTCACATTGGATACATGCTTCCTCTTTTCTACCTTTGGCATCAGTGATTTAGATTTCTGTCCTGGGTATTACTAATTTTTTACATTTTTTCCCCCTCCAGACGTACCTTCTTGTGTTCTGTTTGCCCAGTTTATATATTAAAGCTATTCAGGAGCTTTTTCTTGCCATTCAGAAATATTTTCAACTAAAATAATGAAATTAAAATGAGCCTAGAGTTTATCACACTTGTGCCTGTATTTTTTTGCAATAACCCTCTCAAGAGACTTATTTTTCTTCCTTTGTCCTTTTACCTCTCCTCATTCCATACACAAACGCACCCCTGCACTAGTTTGTTTAAATCTCAGTCTTTTCTAGCCAATTTTGCAAGGCACATGTGAATTATTAATGTGAAAGATACTATACACCACAGAGCTGCTGCTGCCCTTTGCCTGACAGCTTTACTGGGAGAGCAAAGCCTTGACCTACTTAGTGTTGAGCTGCAATAAAGTTCTCTTTAATTTTTTTTTTTTTTTTTTATTTACACCAGCCAGGCTAGCCACAGAAATAGCTTTTGCTGTTGAGGAAATGAAGACTACAGAGGTCTCTGCTGTAAAAGCAGCTTCAGCTCTCCTTTCAAGAGTAAGAAGTTAAATATATTCTAAGTAATATCCATATATTTGAAGTAATAATAACAGGGAATTTTATCAAGGTTAGTACTACAGCCTATAGTTCTTCTAACCTAAGGGTTGAAATAACTAATTGTCAACATTGGGTAAGGCTTCCTGGATGCTGGGGTGCAATGAGCCCTTCTATAATCTTCCTTGGCAGCCTTCGTTGTCAAGAATTGCTCTGTGGCTGCATCTGCACCGGACTTCTACAGATCTCCCAAGTCTGTATGCACATCTTGATCATATAGTTCCAGGCTCAGACTCAAGACCCAGACCCTTTTGAGCTGTCTGTAACCTGGAGACCATGTAAAATAATAGTGGTATGCCCCACAAGTTCAGCTGGGGCAGGAAAGGGAAATAGGACCCCAGAAATAAATTCCCAGAAGCAAGTAGAGACCTTAGTAGATGGAGGTTGTAGAATCAGGCTCATGTCATTAGGGATGCTACTACTTGCACTGCCAGAAAACTCTGCTTTTTTCATGATAGGGCAAGCAGTAAATGTGGAAGTACTGCCAGTGCCCTAAGAGGAGAGGTGGTCACAGAGATGGTGGATTGCAGCAGCAGCTCAGGGCCAGCCCCTTTCTTTGGCTTGTGTGCGAAGAGAGAACTCGAGGCTATGATTGCAGTGCTTCAGCAGATCTAAAGGAGAACCTGAACTGCTCAAGCAGAGTATCAGGGCAGAATGAGACAATCCCCTGGCCTGCTCAGCTCTCCATTCTCCCTCTTAATGCAAATTGCCATGCTCCTCCCAGCTGCTGGGCTAATTTCCTGGCAGGATGGAAGGTGGTGTCTAGAAACCTCACTCAACAATGCTGCTGGGAATGGGAAAGAAGGAATGGTCTTAGCAATACTGTACTCAGTACCCAAGTTAATTCTTTTGTTCTTGTTTTTCTTTCCCCAGTACCTGATCTATAAATCAGTTTGGGAAAACACCGGAGATACAAACCAGTGGGTGCTTGTAACGAGAAGACAAATTTGTCTTTTCAGTTCAGTGTGAGAGATTCCCAAAGAGCAACTTTGTTAAAAACCAAATACAGTTTTACAGAAATACTGCTTACTCTCCTAATTACACAGTCTGGCTCCATCTACTCCTGAAAAGTCTCATCATTCCTGACAACGGGCTAACATCCTTTCTAACATTGCCAGTTTCGCACAGGTGTTACACTCTTTCCCAATGAGCAGTGGGACCTTAAGCGTGATGATATGAAACGTTTAATCATTAATGAAAACAAGCAATTTGTCTGTGATCTTAGTTTGACAATCCATAAAATAGTGCTTCTTAAATGACAAATTAGCAACTCGGTTACAAAGAACAAAATTTAAACAACACAACAGTTGTATGCACAGAGCTACCACGTCTTTTTTTTTTTTTTTTAATCAGGAAAAAAATTTATTTATAAAAACGTCTCATTTAATTTACTGTCAAGTCTCTAGCTGAATACAGTGGCTTAGAACACTAACGGCCCATGCTTTTATACAGATTAGCCAAAGCATGAACATCAATAAAAATTAACCCCCAAAAATAACTTGGTTTTGCTTTATGTTATGAGCCACAACAGAGTTAAAACTTTAGCAGTAATGAAAGCAACACAAGAGTTAGGAAGCACAGTTGCTTAAAGAGTAAAGAAGTATTTTCGTTTGATGTCTCAGAATAATAAGAAAGTTAGAAATGGCAGAAACTCCTCTGTAGATTAGTCCATAGAAAGCATTGTCTCATGGGGCTTTGGAAAAGTCCTGTCTGGTGGCTAATGCACTAGGGCATGAAGACATACATTACAGAGCCCCCAGGCCAGTAACTTCTGAAGACAGCCTAAAATGTAGGAACAAAAACGAGGAAAGTAAAAAAAAAAAAAAA
>VYXB01008899.1:0-53046 GCA_013397135.1 Pachyramphus minor | reverse complement strand
AGGAGGAGGAGGAGGAGGGAGGGAGAGAAGGAGGGAGGGAAGGACAGCAACCACGAAAGGGCAGGATTAGATCGGTGGACGAGGGGGACAGACGAGTGGGAGGGAGAAGGGGGAGAGAGAGAAAAAAAGGGAAGATGAGGGTCAAAGGAGGAACATGTTATGTGTTAAAGAAGAGAAATAACAAAAGGGTTTTCCATGATTTGATGGTGAAAACATTACTGAATCTCTAAAGTTCTTCTGGAACAGGAAAAAAAAAAGGAGGGGAGGGGTTGCTATTTCATTTTACGCAAGCAAAAAAGAAATCTAAGGAATGCAGGTAATGGCAAAAAGATGGAAAAAACCGAAACTTAAAAGAAAACTTAAAATAACAATGAAGTTTACTCCCCAGCACTGATATGGTGAATTTTGCATTTCATAATTAGGGTATTTTTTGAAAGGGGGACGCGGGGGGTTTTGGTAATTTTTTCAATGTGTCAGTTTTGTGACATAAATAGTACCCTTTGTCATTTTGCTAGGATGAAAGGAGACTGAGCAACAATTTGCTGCTTTCATTTAAGGCATAAAGTTTTGGTTGGGTTTTTTTTTTGTTTTTTTTTAAGCAAGTTAGTTTTTCATTTCATTCACTGTGAGGTCAGTGTGCATTTTTCATATAAAACAAACCAGATTAGCCAGTGTGTTTACTTCAGTTTGTACTTCCCCCAGACTTTTTTTATAACATAACAAAGTATTTATGCAACTTAATTATAAGTTAATCAGTAAAAAGGAACACTGAAAAACATCCCGGCTTCCACAGCAGCGGTATCCTTTCTGAGCTTGTGGCAGTGGTTACAGTGAACATTAAAAAGCTTACGAGCTGACAGACAAGGTACTACATGGATACAACATACACAACCTCACACAAACCCCGACAGCACGAGGAAGTTCAAGACTGACCCAACCTCCGAGCCCAAGGCAGCGATGGGCTCTTTTTGGAGGATGTGGGTATCAAACCACCTTCACTTAAGCCTAACTCAACTCATCAGCGAGTGAGATGAGTTTGGCTCACATTCTCCTGCTTTTCTGTACATTTTTAGACACTACTTCCAAGGACACATCTTTTTTTTCAGATGGCAAAATGTTTGCCTAAATAAATCCTCCCTTTGCTGTTTGTTGCAGCTTGTGCACTGGCTTTTGGGTCAGCAAATAACATAAGTACTAATTACAGGATGCATTCTGCAGGTGACCAGCTGTGAGCTATGGCAGCCTAGCATATAAATAGGACTATGGGTTTGGAAATCTTTGCTAGCTACAGTTATGTGTGTATTCCTATTAAGGTTTGGGTTTTCTTTGTGGTAATTACTAACTTGTCAGCCTCATGGGCTTTCTCCTTAGGTGATCTGAGGAGCTGCAGAAGCTCCTCCCCTCCAGAGTGGCAAGCAAACGAGCTGCTGGCTGGCTGTGCAGAGGACCTGCCGCTTTCTTACCAAACCACATCAGGCCCTACGAGGCTTCCCAGCATAGGGTTTGTTCTGGTCCCTGTCGGGGAGTGGGTGTGCAGGCCTGCAGAGCAGCTGTAGCCAGGCCACAAGCTGGGAGGGGAGCACGATCACCCTACACAGGGCTTGGAAGAGCCTTGCTGTTCCTCACCTTAGACTTACACGCAGTTTTGAGAGTAACAGTCCCTGGGCTATTGACGGCCAGAGAAAGGTTCACGCAGAGGTTCAAGCAATCAACCAGCGCTACTCAGGGAATGGGAACAGGGGACTAGAGCTTCCCGAAGCACTGTTGCTTTGTTGGAGTGGGTCTGAGCTGGGGAAAGGAAAATGGAGAAGAGAGGGGGAGCTTAAGCACTGAGCTCCTCTCTTTCTGGTGAAAGAGGGCTCCTGGAGCATTAACTCCTCGGTGGCTTTTGCTGGGAAGTTTGAAGGCGTGCATTAGCTGAGTGGAGCTGGGAGGGGAGGAGGGGGAGTGCATGAAATGCAGACTGCTTTGTGGGAGATAAAGTTTTTATCTGTCCCCATGGATGAGCAACTCAGAATTTTTCTAACCCTCGCAGCAGAGTTGTTCTTTGCAGGAAGAATAGCATCCTTGTGCTGTCAGCACATGCTACTTGCAGTCTACTCAGACTGAGGGATTTATATCAAGACCACTGAACCAGTGAATCCAACTCCAGGGTACATCCTCAACTTGGGGGTGTAGGAGTCATATGTAATACCCTGAGTGTTTTGAAAAACTCAGTTTCTACAGTTGGATTTTTAAATATGACTCTGCTTTATTCTGGGAGGGAGGCATATAGAAAGATCATGCAGGACTCAGTGTTTCAGTGACTCCAAATTTGCCTACTGTGCATTTAACAGAAACAAAAAAATCCTTAGTGATATGGGAAGGTGTTTTGAGCCTGAGATTTCTTCTGCACCAGGAGGAAGAACAGATCCCACAGGCCAAATGCTGGTGTTGGTAGCAGCCATTCAAGCTCCCTGTCTCTGGTGTACTCACACAGATAGGACTGTAGCAGTAATTTGCCCTGCTTCCCTTTTGTTACTGGAAACATAAGGGCAAAACATAAGGGGAAAGTTCATCAGGTTAACTATCAATTGTCCCATGGCAGTGGCAGTTTCCCAAACCAGTTGTGGATGCAACAAAATTAAATGTGAAAGTGGATGAGGCAGCCTTCATATAAAATTTCATGGTGCCAATTTTACACTGTCCCTTTGAAGAGCTACACTTTCTGAATATATACACTGATGACCACATCCTGCATCACCCAAAATTGTTGAAAAGAACAGAGCTCAGGTGTGGCTTTGGCAGTCCTATTAGCTCTATGAACGAACCCCTTGACAAAAGGGCAGTAAAAAAATACCTTTCAGGAAACTGCCTTTTAACAAGGAGCAAGTGCTGCTGACTACAGTTCATTTATAATCCGAAGTCGAGTCTTACACAGGAAAACTAAACTGCAGTTTGTTCTTAATAAAAGCTAGAAGACAGAATTGGGTAGTGAAAGTCCAGTTACTACAGTGGAGACCAGTTAAGAGACAGAAGGTTTTACAGGAAATAAGACAGTTCTACTGCAAACAACCTAGGACACATTCTACTCATACAGAGGTCAGCACTCAGATAATCAACACAGAATCAAAACAATACTTTAGAAAGATTTATATCTCTGTCTTGATATTGTATCAATATATTTATATATCTATAATTTAGAGTATACTATGTACATATCCAACACCAGATTGCAATAAAAGTCTTAAAGCAAGTTGGTAAATTATTCTATAGATAGTAACTTTGGTTGGAGGATAGTTTAAAGATACAGGCAGAATGTTTCAGGAATACTGTGGATAGATTAGTTTCAATTTTTTACATCTTATGCTGCTGAAAGACACTGGTTTATGCAGAAATACTGGCCCTGGAACCCAAATTTCTGTAAACAACAGATCTTGTGCAGGAGAAAAAAGAAAAAGTCTACCTTACACTGAATGCTTATATGGCTTTTATTTCTTATAATTTTCCCATACCAGACTATACTTTGGGAAGTCTAGGTACTGTACTCATCTCTTCCCCAGTGCTGTTTTATGCCACCACCTTTAAAAGAGAAGGCATCACTTGTGGCAGGTTTAGGACTGACATACACTGAGACATTCCCAGCATGCAGAGGCAGCAAAAGCAGCAGCAGCAGCAGCCTGACTGTGCCCCTCAGACACCTGCCCGAGCACCTGAACCCCAGCTAGAGCAAACCTCCCACTTGCCTGACAGTTTCTCCGACCTTCCTCCAGTGCAACTGCCAACTAGCACTGCTGCTGTGGTGGCATGTGGCTGCACAGGAGTGTCTCTTGCTAAAGGAGAGATGTGGAACAGTATCACTTTTTAAAATGAGAAAGCCGCCTTAATTTCCTATGTTACCTTACAGCTTAATTTATTATACATTACTTTAAGAGTCTTCATTTACAAATGAAGTCACTTCATCTATACAGTTTCAACACATGGTACATAATAATATATGATGGTTTATTGTAGACGATGGTAACAAATGATTTCTATCTAGAAATTTAACAAGAAGAAATTATTTTGTTTTTGGTTTCACAGGGTATTGAGTATCCGTGGTATATGACTGCTGAGAAGCTTTCTTCTTTGCGAAAGTATGTTAAAAGACCTCATATAGATCCCATTCCATCAAAAGAATCATTGGACAGTAATCAACAGAAGTGTGAGAGTTCACAGGCTTTTCTAAAGTGAGTCAAACAGGTTTGTTCACTAGAGTTTGTCTCTGGTGAGCAGCTCACTGCAACTCCATTAGTAAGTGCATTACTTTATTTGCATGCTTTAGCTGTCTTGAAGATCTTAAATTGTTATCTTCCGAGATCCAGATGCATGCCATATGGTGTTTGTGCAACTAAAAATGAAGGGGTCTATTCTCGTCTCGATGTGTGGGGAATCCCTGAACACCAAGAGAAGAACATATCCTTAAGGGTTAAAGGAGGGAACACATTTTTATTTGATTACAGGGCTTACGGAAGTGACTTATATTTGCTACAAAGAATATAAATCAAAAGAGCTGTAGGCTGTTTTAAGATTCTGGAAACAGCTTATACTTAGTTTTCACAGCGCCACCCCTCAATATATTTTTCCCTAGGAAGCTGCTTTTAAGACTGATTTATAAACAGTAGTATTTTTGCTTGCTGTAACACAGAGCTGCACAAACATCCTTGTCCTCCACTCCATTTACAGTAGTTTGCACTGGTGCACTACAGAACTGGGTTGGAGAGGAGGTTGGACCATAGGAAGCTGTAGACCTGCTATGACTACAGCCCACACATAAATCACATGCTTTGTACTACCTTAACAGCAAACATAGTTAAACACAAAGCTTGATTCATATCACAGTATTTTTGGGGGGAAAAAAAGAAAAGAAAAAAAGCCATAAAATACATAGATACTCCCCCTCCCCCACAATATATTGCCTCAGTCCACTGTTTGCAAGTAGATCTATGAGACAGCACCATATCCACTGCACTTTCTCCTCTGGATAATTGCAAATAAAGGTGGCATCAATTTTAATATTTTTTCTGTGTAATCATATAAAAACTGTTAGAGACTTAAGCCATCGTTATGGCTTAGCTAAACAGCCAGTGCTTTCAATAATTCTGGGACTGAGAAGCGAAGAAGCAGGGAGTCTCACCCTGTCTCATTAGGGAGTGCTTCTTACAAATTTGTGGTGCTGTCTCTGAAAAAATAAATCCCATGCCTTTTCAGCAACCAAATGTCAGTTTGATATCAACTCTGAGTAGCAATTTCCACTTGGTAAATTAAATCTGTTTTGCAATCTGTTTCACTATATTTGCCATTTAGGACAGTAATATGGGTCTGTGAAAAGTATTTTCTTCTAAAGCATTTATGATTGTCATTTAATTTAATTTATCCACCTATACTTTAGGTGGATGCTAATATGAGTATTCAGATTTTGCAGCTTTTGTCATTCAATATGTACCTGGAATTGCACCAGATTAAGCTCCTTTCCATATAAACCAACAGCAAACACAGCTTCTAATGATACAGGCTTTACAAACCATTAGGAATTGAGTAATACTATGCGAAATGGACACTGCAAAGCAACTTTCTGGATCTACCCAGGACAGACATTTGCTGGAGAGCAGACAGAGCAACCTCGCAGAAGCATGATCACTTACAAAGCAAACTTACCTTGCATTAATGAGGTACTGTGCTAAGCTGATGTTTGCAGGGGATCCTGTGATTGTAACTTGTCGTTCTGCGGAGCCTTCTGTGGCATTAGCAATCTTGATCTGCGCTCCTGACATCTGCCTGATTTCATTTATCTTACTGCCTTGTCTGCCAATAATGCAGCCTATTAACTGGAGCGGGACAAAGACCGAGATTAGTGCCACAGACACAAGCAAAAACCACTTAACTGCAATCTGTAGTACTGCTAAAAACATGGTTATGAAAAGCTCAGTAGCAAAACAGATTTTTGCTGTGCTGTTTGGAAGGGGTAACTGGTGCAGCCTATTGGCTCTATGGCTCTAAATCCAGCTCTGCTGCTGCAAGGTTATTATTAACTCAGTATCAGACTATTTCGCTGTCTCCCATGGCAGAAAATGGCAGTGTGCCGTGGTGGTGAGGAAAACAAAACACAACCCAGCCTGACTTGCCAGTGGCAGCAGGAAGCCAAGAACACCAGCTGGAAGTCAGGCTGACCATCCAAAACTGCCATGTGCAGCTCTGTACCCTTCCAGTGTGCTGCTAGTCCTAGACTTCCCTGGGAACATGTGGTTCTTGCTTGGGCAGGTACTGTGCAATTAAAGTCAGTGGGATTTACAGCTCTGTAACTGCAGGCAGAAGCAGGCACAGGAAGAGACTGAAATTTATCTGCTTTCCTTTACAGACACTTACCAAAACTCATATATTGTGAATAAAACTGAGCCTGAGTTGTGCGTTGTGTGTGCATGTGTGTACCAGGGTGTTGCTCCTCCAGCAAGGCTGAGATGTTTTGGTTTCTGTAAGGGTGAGGAGGGGGCTTTTGTTCTGTGTTAAGGAAGGATGGATGCTGAGAAGCTCAGCAATGGCCAGAACGGGTAGAAAATGGAAACTTTGCTCTACATGTCTGTTGACACTGGGATGTTTGCAGAAGGGATGTGCCAAGATGCAGAGACTGCCTTCCCCTCCAACCCTTCCTGCTGCTTCAGGCCCTGGCATATTCCCCTTTCTGGTACTGTAGTACTTGAATTAACTTGACAGAAACAGATTCACATTGTCCAGATGTTTTATCAAAAGAAGAAAAACCTCCCAACACAATCCTTGCTTGACACCCAGGGACAAACAGAAAGCCAAAGTGGGTGCCCGTGTAGCCAAAACAAAGACCAAGCACAAGAGGAGCAACCACAAGGGGGGGGGAAATGGGGTGGCAGGAAACACACACACGAGTTCCCATCCTGTTACAACGTGAGGGCTTCACTGAGCTTCCTGTCCTTATCCCAAGGACTTGTCTTGGAGTATGACTGCACGTGCCAGCGCAGAGGACTGATCTGAGCTTCACCAGGAAGCATCCAACCTGTCTGTGCACACAAATGTGCCTGCATTGGCCAGCTGTTGGCAGCACAGGGATCCCTTAACCTCCACTTCCTACACCTCTGTCTCACTGGCCTCCACGGTCTGCAGGTAGTGAAGGTGATGCAGGACAAGAAAGCAACCAGTGCACACAGAAGGTTCGTGATAGGTCATTCAGGAAGCTGCCACTTCTATGTGCTGGAGGTCCTCCAGTGACCCCCAGCTTGTAACCCAGGTGGGTCAGTGCAAAGAATTTGCAATCTCCTAGCTGACTTTGAGTTAGGGATGAGGATTCAGTCCAGAACGGTCATGGATACTCGTGATGCAAGCATCTGGAAGGGACATTTGGTAGCCTTGCGTCTGAAGCTCTCCAAAGTCATCCTTTGTTGCTGTGACACCAGGCTGCTTAAACACACTCTGCAAGCCATGACATGACCTGCAGCTCATGCAGAATACACTACTCCATTTGCCATGCAGGAAGGACAGCAGTGCTGGGGGTCTCTCTGGGGTGCCTTTCCCATTACATGTTACTTACACTGCAATTTGTGCAGTACCTGAATATTCAAGAGCTGATGTGTTCTTGAAGGAGTTCAAGGGACTGGTTTTCATCTAAAAACTTTTGATCAATCAGGCCATGAACATTTGGTTTTACATAAAAACATCTGCCTAGCCTTGCTTTGAGATAAAACCATGTCAAATTGTATCCAAACACCTATCTCCGGCCCATGTGGGAGAGGAGACAAACCTGCTATAGAATTTACCAAGCCCACTATACACTATAATATTTATTAATATAGTAATCAGTGACACAGGATCGACTTGGAGGCCTGTCACCAGTGGTGTTCCCCAGGGTTCAACACTGGGCCCACTATTGTTTAACTTATTCATCGATGACATGGATAAAGGGGCAGATCCCTCCTCAGCAAGTTCACTGTTGACACAAAGCTGGGAGGAGTGGGTGACAACCCAAAGGTATTGGGGTATCTCCAACCTCAAAAGGCTGGAGAGATGGGCAGAGAGGAACCTTCTGAAATTCAACAAAGGCAAGTGCAGGGTCCTGCACCTGGGGAAAAATAATCTCAGGCACCAGTACAGGCTGGGGGGATGACCTGCTGAGAAGGACCTGAGGGTCCTGGTGGACAACAAGGTGTCCATGAGCCAGATGTGTGCCCTGGGGGCCAAGAAGGTCAATGATGTCCTGGGGTGCATTAGCAAGAGCATTGCCAGCAGGTCGAGGGAAGTGATCCTGCCCCTCTATTCAGCCCTAGTGAGGCCACATCTGGAGTGCTGTGTCCAGTTCTGGGCTTCTCAGGACAACAGAGACATGGAGCTCCTGGAACAGCTCTGGAGGAAGGCCACAAAGATGATTATGAGGAAAGCTGAGGGAGCTGGGCCTGTTCATCCGTGAGAAGAGGCAACTGAGAGGTGATCTCATCAATGTCTAGAGGTATCTGAAAAAGGGGGGCCAAGAGGATGGAGTCAAGCTCTTCTTGGTGGTGCCAAGCAATAGGACAAGAGACAATGGGCAGAAACTGATGCACAGAAAATTCCACCTCAACATGAGGAAGAACTTCTTTACTGTGTGGGCGACAGAGTTGCTGTGGAGTCTCCCTGACTGGAAACAGTCAAGAACTGCCTGGACACAATCCTGTGCCATGTGCTCCAGGATGACCCTGCTTGAGCAGGGAGGTTGGACCATATGACCTACTGTGGTCCTTTCCAAGCTGACACCTTCTTGTGGTTCTGTGAATGCATGTATTATAAATATATAATATACACACACATGCATAATATATGTACATGTATACCCATATGTATTTTAACTTTCTCGAGAAGTGAGGGGAAGAGCTCAGATCAGATGTGCACCCAGCCCAGCAGCCTGTGGCAGTAGCACACCCTTACAAAAAAAGAAGACAGAACCAGTGTGAGCTATAAAACAAAGTTATCACTGGTATCCCAAATTCCCACCTAAGGCTTACATACTTGAGCAGCACCTGGTATCTCTGCCGTTATGCTCCATAGTCCATGTGTCTGACAATTTCTTTTTGAACTTGTTTCTCCTTTTGCTGCCCAAGGGCCACGAGAGTGACCTGCAGAGCTTGCTTGTGTGTTTGCACAACTCAAAATTTCAGCTGATGTACCCTCCTTCTTGGAATGTGAGCACCAGGTAAAAATGGTTCCCTTTTCACTTTATACCACTTCCATCCGTCTTCCCCACCCTCAGTTTCTCCTCATGCCAAAAAAACGCCAAACCAATCAACAGTAAAACAGAGGTTCTGCTTTTTGCTGTTTTCTAGCTTTACTGTGTTCTTCAGTAAAGTTCTGCTGGTACCAGTGCAAACTGGACTGAATCAGAAGTCTGGACTTTTATTCGGTGGGGCTCAAAAGTCTGCTGTGATTCCTCCCAAACTCTTGATCCCGACATTTTCTCCCAATATCTACATCATCTCTGGTTCATGTCTCTCTCTTCCATTTTTTTTTTCTTCTCCACAATGGTAAATAGAATTGCTAAATATATATATATATATATATATATATATGTATCTTTCCTGTAATGCTTAAGAACTGTCAGAGCCTAATAATAACAGTCCAGTACTGCAGAACATTGATTGCCACAGGAAGTGGCAGGGAGATCACTTTCTTTTTAAATACTGGTAAAAAAAATCCTTTTGCCTTTCACACAATGTAGTGCTTGTAAAAAGGGCCAAGAATTAGCCTCTGCAACTTGGTATCTGCTGTCTGGAGCAGCTGACCATCCCTGTCCACAGGTACACATGGTTTCCCTTGGTTCTCCTCTGCCAACACAGAACAAGTCCATTTGCTTTGGCAAAGCCACTTCATTAGTTGGGCATCATTAATGAGATTCTTCAATCACTTTTCAGAAAGATATACAGGCTTTCTTAGCTTCAGCTTGAGTTGTTTCGTTTTGTGTTTTTTTAATTAGAAAGTCCAGGGTATAGTACTCTTTAGAGAGAAATAATCTCCTGAGGTTAGTTCTTTACAGACTTATAGCAGGGCCTGGAAAAAGATGTTTAAATACTCTGTACCTCTTAAAAACAAAACAATAATAATGATAAGAAATGTCACTTTTCTTGCTAGGATAACAGTTTCACAGACTTTGCAAGAAGACATAGAAAACTTAGAACCCATGTTCAGAAATGAGACTTCTTATTGGGTTTTATAACCCAATATTTGTTGCTGCAGATTTGTGTGCATTTCAGTTTATTGAGGGCCCAATACCAGTTTCTATCCCATTCCCTAAAGTGAGCAGTTCTTGCTAGGGGAGGAAATTACTTTTAATGCTAAACAGTGCCTTATCCCATGAATGGTTTCCCTTTGCCTCTGATACACATTAAGTCTGGAAAAATCATTCTGCTGATTCTTGAGCTCATTCAGACAGGTCTACTTGAGGAATCCAATGTCATTTTCTTAGACTAAGGGGAGACACAAATCAGGCCATGTGCAAACATATAAAAAAAAATACAAAAACTATCCTCATAAACATTGTTAACTGACAGAATCTGGTTAATTCTGTATTTTTGCTCTGAGCATTATTTCTCTACTACATGGGAAGCTGTCAGCAGTAACGTAAATTAATAGAGGTTGAATCCAGAAATCCCTTGCCTTCAGTAGAAGTGCTTTGACTTACACTACTGCAGAACCTTTCCCGGTACATCTTGTGTGGATTATTAAGTCTTCACCTAACCATTGATTTTAAATCCTCTCTTAAAACTTGAAAGTTTCTGAGCCAGGGATGGACTTAGCCAGCATCTTAGTTTTGTAAGAACGTGACAATTGTTCTCAGGACTTTTCTGGAAGAGGGCTGTAGGGAGGGTGAGGTGCAGTTTAACATGTTGGCAGTGGGTGGCCCTGCTGGAAGTCAAGCTAGGGTTGGATGCTGTCCTAATGTTCTCCTCAATGGCTTGTGCCGGTTCTCCCCATTGCAGGCAGTGCACGGGGTATCTGCAAAGAGGAGAGCTCAGTCCTCCAGGGACTGCTGGTGGAAGAGGCAGTGCCACATACTGCCTGTGGAGCTGATACTGGGATCACTGTGCACAGTTCCAAAAAAATTGTGCTCATGTAGGGTCCCCTTTGTTATTTGCAGGGAAGTTTTTAAGGCACCACAGCAAAATAGAGGCAGTTCTTCAAGTGTGCCATATCCAACTTGGATGAACTGGCCTTTCTGTCTATGGAATACTGATCTTAAAACTTCTTGGTGCTTTCGGAGGGGTAAGTTGCTTTCCCATTACTTGTCCCTGTCTCTCCCACATATATGCAAAATATGCCCAATTTTTAATGACACAGATTGTCTAATTTTTATTGGTTTGTTCATTTACTGTCAGTGGGCATTTTGGAAGATTGAATCCTGAAATCTTAAGATCTGCTCTCTGTGTCCAACCCCCTACACCCATGGATGCCACTTCTTCCATTCTTTCAAGGACCTGTCACTATTAATGCCACTTTTTTTCTGGGATTTAGGTGAAACACACTTATATTGCCTAACTTAGGCAGCAGTGATAGGACAATCAAGATCCCAGCAAGGAAAGAGAGGCAAAAACCTCTAAGAGGTTTTGATGAGCAAAAGGAGATACTAAGTAAGGATCAATGTGACTTCTTAGAGGGACCAAGAGAAAAGTCCTTTCTGTTCTCTTTTTGGATTTACAAAGAAGTTATGAAAAAATCTAGGAAGTCAAATCTTCTCAATTCATTACTTGGAGAGGAAGCCTCAGCTTTTAGCATGTGAAAAATAACCTTCTGTAAAACACTTTTTTTTTAATTCTCCAGAATGTCTTTGCTATCAAGCAACAGGTTAGCTGCAACTGTCAGCATACTGCATGAAGAAAGCAGCATACTGTTGTTACAGAAATTCTTAATAACATAGAAAAAAAATTTCTGTCACAGCCTTAATGCCAGAGGGAATGAGGAAAATTTATTTTAATATGAAGCTAGGTAATTTGTAAATGGCTATTAATATGTTTGCTGTAGACCAAGCTAAACTCTCAACTCCTTATTCTCACTGAGACTTTGGCTTTATGTGCTTGTCATTATCTTGGTTTTAAAGAGTATGTGGTAGCCCATGTAGATATACACTGACTTCTCTGGTAGCTGCAAAGCATGTATTTGCAAGTCTCATGTTATTCTCATGTGTGCTGGACTTTTGCACAAATCAGCACATACAATAAGAAAGCTGTGGGACTCATGCAGCACAGGGAATCCCTGGAGCTGGGGCAGGCAGGGGACTGACCATGGGCAACTTCGGGGCAGCACTGCACGTCTATGCCAAGGCCTGCAGCTTAATTCACCTTCAACCAGATAAATAACCACTGTACCACACTGATGGCCTGTCCATCAAAACTGGGACTAGGAGATGCTTACTGGGAAAGCAAGGTCAAATTGCCCATGCAGGCTTTGCTGCACAACTGCTGTTCCGCTGCTCTCCCTCTTTTCTCCTTTTGAACACTTCCAGGGGTGGTGATTCCACCACTTCCCTGGACAGCCTGTTCCCACATTTGGCCAACCTTTCAGTGAAGAAGTTTTTCCTAATATCCAACCTAAACCTCCCCCTGGCACAACCTGAGGCCATTTTCTCTTTTCCTATCACTTCTTACTTGGGAAGTAAGTACTTCCACCTGGCTACACCCTTCTTTCAAGTACTTGTAGAGAGCAATGAGGTCCCTCCTGAGCCTGGTCTCTCCAGGCTAAACAACTCCAGGTCCCTCAACAGCTCCTCATGGGACTTGTGCTCAGACCCTTCACCAGCTTCCTTGCCTTTCTCTGGACACGCTCCAGCACCTCAATGTCTTCCCTGAGCTGAAGGACCCAAAACTCAACACAGGATTCAAGGCGTGGCCTCATCAGTGCTGAGTACAGGGGGACTATCACTGCCCTGGTCCTGCTGGCCACACCATTTCTGATACAAAGAAATACATTTTTGGCACTGGGCTGCCTGGACAGCAGCCTTACTGCAGCTGTGATGGGGACATGGTACACCAGTATAAATGGGAGACCCCAGGGAAGGTACCCTCTTGCTGCTGCAGCCCAAGCATAGACTGGCAAGACACCTCTGACAGGCTGGGGCACAGGCAGAGCAAACACCTTGGGGAAATGCACAGGGAAACTGATTTTCCCTCTGCAAAATTCCCAAGCAGCTCCAGATGCCTGATGGGACATGGGAGCTGGTTCTCCCTTCTGTGCTGGCACTGCAACACCGAGTGTACACACACAGACACAGATCACTGATGGGCAGCACTAATGTCCTTCGGTCCTTTAATGCACACCTCGACACCACATGAACATCAGAACTCCCTCTCAACACCTGTAGAGCCCATGCAGGCTGTTTCTAAGCCTAAAACCATTTTGGCTTTGACTTTGCTCCTTTAGCAACAACAGCAAGACACACACTGCATAGCCATAAAAATCTTCTGTCAGAAGCAACGCATGGACGTGTGTTTGCTTTTCACTGACAGTGGTGAGCCAGGGAATTTCACACGTCCTGCATGAGAAACTGATGGGGTTTTTAAATTTTCTACTCCACTACAGGACCCAAGGCCAACTTCCTCCTTTTCCTTCTCAGCTATGAACCCTGGAAGAAGTCAAAAGAGTGACCTTGGGTTTATATCTCTGATAGCAAGAACAAGATCTGCCTGAAAGTGAGATTAAAAAAACATTCACTGTAAGGACAAACAGGGTCCTCCTATAAAATTCTCAACATACACTGAATTGGATTGTAAAGCAGGTACTGATAAATGGCATCTTTTAAGTAAGAGAAAGCTTATGAAGTCACAGCACTTGCACCTTTGCTTCTTTGTTATTCTGTATCTTTTTCTTACTGTAAATCATTGCCACTGAGTTTAATAGGGCTTGCACAATATTGTAAGTATCTCCTTAAGTAGTATAATTGTTATTTGTGTTCCTACTTATGCTTGAAAGCTTTCTTTACTGGAGGGGAAAAGTTCCATTTTCCAAGTGACTCATTTGCAATGAAAACTGAAAAAAAACCCCAACCCTATTTGCAACGAATGAAACTGAGTAATAGGGGAAGACATTTTTATGTGACACGCAGTGTATCAGCTGGGCATTTTCAGTAGCTGTTTTAAGATTCACCGTCATGCTGCTCATGGACACCGGGCCTGTCGATCACAGCCAGCCCAGTAGCTGAAGCAAGAGTGTTTCTAACCATTGTTTCTTCAAATAACCCTTTATATTGGACCTTCGCATAACCGAAGTAGCTTTTTTGCTGAGGGAAAATGTTGCCTTGGATAAGTGCAGGTGCAGACTGCCCTGGTCCTGCTGAAACCATTGTGGTGCAAGCTCTCCACCCCCTGGCACAGAGGACTCCAGCCCATGGGCCTGCAAGTTCTTCCACCCCCTTTAGCCCTTCTTCTGAGAACACCCGTGCTTCTGCCACCTCAAAGGTGAGTTTTGGGAACTCATCCAGGAAAGCAGCAGGCACCCAGGCTTTAATGAAGCTGGTGAAGCACCCCGCCACCAGCACCACCAGGCAACCAACCCAGCATTGCTGGAGACCTGACACGAGAGGGGACAGTCACTTCTGCTGCTTCCATCCAGCATTTCACTAACTCCTAAGCGCCCCCTTCCCCAACAGACTAAATGCTGTACAGTTTATTCTGGGGGCTACTGTTTACAGATCAGCCAAAGATGAGAGGTTTCCCCTCTGGTGGCAGAGGAGGGAGAGAAGAGAAAGAGATACGGACTATTGGTCCACTTACATCATTGGGAATAGTAAGTTCATGGGAACTGGTTGGAGTAGTGGCATCCAGTCCTATTCAGGGGACAGAGGGAAAATGTTACGCCAGCTGTTTGCAAGAAGGGCAAGACACAACAAATGAAATTTTAAAGAAGAAAACACACAGAAGGAAGGAGAGAAGAAAAAAAAGAGAAGAGAGGAGCAAAGGAAAAAAGAGAACTACTAGTGAAACAGAAAAGAAAGCAAAGGATGCAAAACTCTGAGGGCTGGACTAATTTTAAATGAGTCTTATTTTAATTAAACTTTAACCCACCAAAGCAACAATTGTCACATGAGCTTTCACAGAGTCATAAAAAGCTTCTAGAAAATTGTTTCCCCTAAAAATAGTCTCCAAAGTTTGTTCTAAACACATCAATTGAGAAATTAATGGATGGCTGAAATTTGACCTGTCTACCAGGAGTTCTAGAATATGGAAAATTAAAGTGGATGTCAAATGAACAATTAGCAGAACAAAATACATAGATGTGAAAAATAAAAAAATAACAAATTAAAGTAAGGACAAGGAAATTAACCTAGGAAAATTGGGAAATTCTATATGTGGGATTAGTTGCTGAAGAGATGTTGGGAAGGGTAATTTTGGAAGGGAAATGGACAAAATACTCTAAGCTGCATACATTTGTTTGTAAATTGGGTGGACAAAAGGAAAATGCTCAGGAAAAATGGAATTACTGCTCTAACACACATTAACATTACAGAAATGTACATCTCACAAATATAACCAGGAAAAGATTGGGGAGCAGCATGTTAATGACAAGAACAAGGAAAATACAAAGCTAGGAAAGGCAGTTTAGTATTACTTGTAGGTATTTTATCAGATACATCATAAAGAAAAAAAAGTATATTTTGGATGTCATGTATCTTTCTCTTATTTTCTCTTTTTTTTGGTTTATTGTATTATCTGTTAAGACATGCCAAAAATACTCATTTTCAACTAGAAAAGATGGAAAATAAATACTCTACAGAAAAGTGACTTGCCTACATTTTACTGATGTTTACATTCAATTATGAGTTGCATATGCTTATGTCACATTTTACAAAATTATCAAACAAGTTGCTCACAGAATTTGATGTATGTGATAAAACGTTATTTGCCATAAAAAGCATGTACCAGTACATATGCACTTCTGTTCTCTGAAGTTTTTAGGTACCAAACATGTATGCTGTGAAGCACAGTAAAAATATTTACTTGCAGGGTTAAGTGACTTCTCACTCTTGAATCAAGAATTCAGTCTCAGCTTTATTAAGTATAAAACAAATCTGTAGCCCTTAGCTAAACTGCCATTGTACTTTGTAGCTATATCTGTGTTATCTAGTAGGAAGTGAGGCACTTCTCCTAGCAGTGATGATTACAGATGCTCTCAAGACATGTGGCTCTACAGGAATTCAAGTTTCAGCATAATTTCTTTAGTTGGTATTTCTGTACCATGAATACAACACAGTTTTCCCATGTTTGTTTCTTTCTGAACCATGTTACTAAACTGGACAAGGAGCATGCCCAAGTACTTCACTTGTAAGCAACTGGTACATACTGTATGGTCCATAATAACTTTATGAGGACTGAACAAAAGAAACTCAGGGCTTTTAGCCAATGGCACAAATGAAGCAGCTGTGATTAATAAAAGTAACAAACAAAGCATGTTTTAGTAGTGATGACAGGAACTGTAACAGAGGTATGGGGGGGAAGAAGAGAGGTTAATGTATAAAAACAGAAGGATTGCTGGTCATTGACCACATTTATTATTAAAATGATGTAATGACCACGGGAAACAAAGCTGTTAAGAAGAAGGACATCCCCAGGGGGTCATGGGTACGTACCAGGGAAACCAGGGGTGGTCTGCCCAAGGGGAGTAAAGGGGGGATGCTGCATAGCCAACTGGTGAAGCTTGGTCAACTGCAGGGCAGGATGGGAAATTAGAACTAACCAATCAAATGGAATTATTTCAGAGCAGAGAAACCATCTTACGTGTTCTAAAACTGGATTAATTAAAATTATATTGAAAAAAAAAGGTTAAATAATTCATTCTAGTCTACCGTAGAGAAAAAAAAAAACAACCAACTGGTTATAAATGACATCTCTACTGTTATTACATGTAATGGCTATTGTTAATATTAACTAATTACTGTAGAATTACATATTAAAAGAACTCAAATATATCACATGCAAAAAAAGACCAAGATAACTGTCATTTGTTCCTGGGCCATTGTACTTTCTAGCAATCATTACACAAGGTAAGAGATGCAGCTGAGCTAACACTTGGCTATACAGTGTGTCGTTCAGGAAAGATGTCCTTAGGCCATGTATTTATTACTAACTGTAGAAAGCAAATGCTGCCCGGAACAAATAAGAGGGAGAGGAACAAAAAGGGAGTAATTTACATGTGCTGGACTCACGTCTGGATGAGGGATGGCATACTGCCCCTGAATCGTGAATGCCTGAAAACAAGCAGAGTTAAGACACAGGTTAGTCAGGTGAGACAAGCAGAGCTCCTGTTCTCATCAGAAAAGCTTCTCCTGGCCCCTTAGGTAAATGCCACCTGCACTGCTTTCAACACTGAGTGAAGTTTAATTGTCTTGTGCTGCTTGATAACTCGTGCCACAGAACAGAAAGGGTTCTGTCAGGCTGCCCGTGTATCCCTTGCAAGCAGAGGATGCCCAGTGCTGCTGCCTGACCTCTGATAACCTTGACCCTCAGGACCTCAATGCTGAGGACACTGAGGGCATCAAGGAGCACAGGGAGTGGCCCCTCCCTGCTACTCCATCTGCCCCGTGACACCAATGCATCTAGGGAGATGACAATGCCGAAGCAGCAAGGGGCACAGCAAAGAGGGGGTAGACATGCCCAGGGGATGCCCTGCCCTGCCATCCAGCTCCTGACTGCCACTTGTGTGCAGGGACACATGCCAGTGGGCTCTGAGCCACCACCTCCTCTGCCTATCGACAGCCACAGGTGCTGAGTGCCAGCAAACACAACCCCTGGGGCACCTCACAGGCCTTGCACCCCAAACTGCCACGCCAGGGGGTATGAGAGTACATGTGATGGATGGCAGCCTGTCCTGCACTGCCTGGGCACAGGGCCAGCAGGACAGCTTGGAGATAGGAGCATGATGGAGACCCCCAGCATGGTGGTCTTATCTTCCCCAAAAAGCCAAATATCCTCCCTCCAAATCCAGCCACTCTGCACCACAAGAACAGTGCATGGGGGATAGTTTCTGGCATCAGTTCTGGCAGCACTGGGGTGAGGTGTGCAAAAAAGCACATGAGAGAGGAGGGATATGACAGCATGCCTGGCACCAGGTAACACAGTCCTTTGTCTCTTCTTCTGGTTCTGTCCAGCTCTCTGTAGTGGCCTACAAACTACAGAGAGTTTATGATTTTCTATTGTATCTGAAGGGTATGACAAACCAGAAAAATTTTTATGTGCTTGTGCTTAGACAGGCAGGAAAGCAGAAGAAGAAATTATAACATAAATATTTGTAGTGGGAGAATTATAAACAGGAACAGAGCTGATTAGCTTAGTTTGTAAAATGCTTATTTGACAAAAGGCCTCCTAGAAAGTAATGAATCCTCTGCAAATGATCAAACAATTTGTTTAATGGAATTCGGGTATTAAAACCTTTAATGTCTCAACTGCGTGATGCACATTTCTGCAGCAGAATTTCCCTTCTGGAGAAGAAACATTTCATTTAGTTTTTAAATTAGTTATAAAGGCAGGCCGTAATCCGGCAAATATTATGCACATGAGTAGTTTTTAGGCAGAAGTGTGGGGCTCAATGGGATGTTCATGGGAGAGAATGTTCATGGGCAAACATATTCACGTGAATCTATGGGGGATGGCCATCAATGAAAGTTTATGTATCAAAAGACAAGCTTCCAGTCCACCAAAGCAAGTGATCACTGCCATCAGTGGGTCTAAAGGAAGCACATGTTCAAGCAAATAAAAAGTGTTTAACGGGCAAACATATTCACGACAACCCGAGTGGGGGCTCTGGGCTTAGCCAAGCCCAGGAGCAGCCTCAGGGAGATTATAGCTGGAAATGGCGCTGGGTCCATGAGCAGCAGTGGGTTTGGAAATCCTGCTTTGGTGTCTGACTCTCTGTGCTGGATTGCTGGATCACAAGTGTCCTTTCTGGTCTCAGCTTTACTTCTAACCCAGCTGAGAGAACATATTTCACATGGGTGTTTGCCAAGCAGTGGTCTGCAAACCAGCAAGAACCCCTCACAAAGAAATCACCCGTGAACCTAACAGAAGTCAGCCCTTATCTCATCATTCCGCTCCCTCATACTTCCATGCACATATACAAGAAAGCAAACACACTGGAGAAATAACAAAACCATTCAGGTTTACTTGGTTGCTTTGGTTGTCATTGAAAACCATCATAGTAGCATGGACAAGATGGGTCCTGAATTTTCTAACCCCCCCCACAAAAAAAAGAAAAAAAGACAAAAAAGAAAAAAAGAAAGTTCTTAATTTCTTAGGTTCCCAAAAGGTCATTTGATTGATTTAGTTTGAGAAAAAAGTCTTTGACAGCCTTACCCCTTGGCAGGGGAACCATGTGTTTCTGGGGCTGAGGAATACTGAGCACAAGCCTGGGAGAGGCTGTCAAGACATATGTCCTTTAACATTTCGCTGAGACATGAGCTACGGACCTGCTTCCATCAAGGTCAAGGGCAACTTTCCTACTGATGTAAGTAACAGCAGGGATGACCTGGTCTTCATATCTTCCTCAATTTAAACCATAAAACTGCTACGGGACGTAAAGCAAAGCTGCACCCTGCGAGTACCCATCTGAACACCAATGTAGCACATGGGTAGAAATTTCCAGTTTAACCACTGCATATGCTAAGTACTGGTAAAGGGGCAGAGCAGGGCAGTGTTCAGTTTCCTTTTAGTTTTTTTAATGCAATACAGTATCAAAGAAGCACAAGAGAATTAAAAATAATACTTAAAGTGGAAGAACCCCAATTTGTTAAAGAAAACTAAAAATTTTATTTTGCTTATGTTGATTGATATGCAAGTAATAAAGAAACAAAAACCTTTTGAGATAGCTATGATGTAATTTAGAAAAGAAAAATAACTTCTTGAAGTATAGCTAAAAGGTTGAACGTAATTAACAGTGCTGACAAAATTTTATTTTCAGTGTTAATTTCCACTTATGAAACATGGTTAAAATGTCTTTCCATACTGATGTCCAAACACATCTTAAGCATTTTCTTAAAAAGTCTGCTTAGCCAGAGTACACAGAAATTTGAAGTACACAGAAAGTGTCTTGTCTCTTACACTCTTTCTCATATCAACAAGGCTGCATTAGAAAAATGCAGAACACTCTTTTAACTGATAAAACTGAAGATGACAAGAGCCATTAAGAACAGAAAATAGGACACTTTCAATTATTTATACAAACTGCTTGGAGCACTCTAGCAAATAGTTTCAATACTTCTGAGTAGTCATATACACAGTCTTTGATGGCAGTGGCAATTACAATACTGGTAGAATGGGCTGCTGCGTACATACACACATTTCTTAAAGGAAAGCACTGCAGTGTAAACATATATATGGAGCAAATTATTCTGAACTTTCAGTCACAGACCAATTTCTCGCAGGTTATTTTAAATTTCAATTCAACTTTGGTCACTAAGGAAGCAGATTTCTTATTTTGAAGACAACTAGGAGTGGCAGCTTTGAACATGAGGAAACATCCTACATCCAGGTTACAAAAATCTGCATATACATCACAACGTACCTTTGCAGACTAGACTGTAAAACTCTGAGACAAAAAAATTCAGAGAAAGCTTATGACAAAGGCAATGGTGTTTCAGTGTTTGCCTGAGAGGTGTAGGAGCTTCCTTATACAAGCAGACTGTGGTGGCATGGGTCATCATACCGACAATACCAGCAGTACCTTGTGCCCTCGGCCCTACCAGGAACCCAGTGTCTTCCATATGACTTCCAAACTGCCTGGGGTGGGACACGGTCTCTAGGGATGCTATCACAGCAGCTCACACCCCACAACAGGGTGATGACCTGAGATGGGTTGATGGGATGGGAGGCAGAACCTGCTTGCAGATGCTCCACCACGTAGGTGAGTACCTGGGTAACCGCTTTAAAAGAGGCCTTGACATCACCATGGGGAAAAGATCTGGCTGGGTGGGGGTGCCTTACTGCTAGAGAGGCTTTACATATGTGAATCCTACGTAGACAGATGGCTGCCTTCCTTTAGGCTGGGTTTAGGGGATCAATTTCCCCTTTAGTTGGACGGGGCTTGCAGCATTTCACTGCTACACCATTGCTCACAGCCTGGTGGCTACACAGGTCTCCTTGGGAGCCTCCCATGTGTTTTCAGAGTACTTATCAACTGTGCTCATCACTGGCTTATCAGTGACTACAGCTGCATTCCCCCTGCAATGGGTGATGGCAGAGAAATTTCTGCTGTGTCTCAGTCACATGTTGAAGACCCATTTAAGAGCATTACCAAAAGACATAGAAAAATCACATTGCACATGGGTTTCTAAAGGCAGATGAGCACCCTGACTGATACAGCTTAACATGAAGGGGGAATCATCAAAACTTCCTTGTGTAAAAAAAGAAAGAGACATTCCTTTTATGTTATCAATCAGGCTATTGCATGCTGTGGTTAGTAAGGTCTACACTTGCTTGTAGGTAGTTCCCGCAACCTCAGAACCCCATTGCTACTTGGTTCCAAGTAGCAGAAATTATGTGTGAGTAAAATTTTACTGCAAAATGCACTATTTGGTCCCCAAAAATACAAAAACTATGAGAGAAAAAAATCTGCCTTGCATGAGCAGAGATGTCCAGCTGTTTGATTATCTCTGAAAACTGACAAAACTGTTTATACTGCTAGTGGAGCTACAAATTAAGAGTCAAAAAACTGACCCCTACAATAAGGAGATTTGTCCCACTCAATAAGCAGATTTGGACACCTCTCAGTTCACAGAAGGGCAAACTTTTCTTAATTAGAGAATTCAATTTTAATTCTTGTTTGCAATGCAATGTTCTCCTGTCCTGCAAACTGTAAGCACACAGAGTAGACAAAGCACATCAATACTATACCAGGCAAGAAAGAGTAAAAGTTGAAAACTAACAGGCGCTGGCTGAGGTTGGGCCAAGACGGTGTGGTTTCCAGCTGAAGCCAAAATGGTGTCTGCTCTTACCTGGCCACCTGCAAAAATGATAGGTGCAGAGGCAGGTTTGGGACGGTAGGGGATGGTGGCACCTTTGGGTGGGGACTGCAGACAAAAACACAAAGCAATCAAAATGCAGAATGAAGCAGATCTTGTATTAATAAAATCTCTCTTTATCTGGGTCACCTCAGACAACAAGGCATGCAGCTAACCCAGCCCACCCCAGCCCACCCTTCCCTCCACCCCATCAGAGCAAAGGAATGCCAGGGGCCTCCTGTCTGGGCTTCTAGGGGAAGAGTCGAGGACCAACTGCACAGCCAAAACAGGCAGTGCTGACACTTGTGGTTCTTTACTGCCACTGTCAGATGAAGCTACGAAGCTAAATTAAGCATGTCAAGGCATTTCAGGAAAGATGGGCACAATTTTGAAATTTGTCAATGTTTTGGAAGAGTCCAGCCTGGCCTCTTGCTTTGCTAACACAGAGCCCATCTCCTGCTTATCAATCTTTCGCACATTGCTTACACATGAAGGTTTCTTGTTTTACCAACTCAGTTAAGTCATCTCTTCCATTGCAAATGACCAGCCTCATCCTGACTGAGCTGGAAGGCTGGAGAAAAATCCTCTCACCTTCAGCAGGAGTATAACGACAGCCTTTGAAATGCATCAAAAGCGGACCTGTTCCCTTTTAGGCAAGAACCCAAAGGGAAACCACTGGCTGAGGCTACCTTTCTCCTTGAAAGTAAAGCAGGAGCACATGTCTGTAAAAAAAGGCTTCAAGCTGTCTGTGGAACACCTAGCAGAATGGTACCCTGATTTCAGTGTGCTGACTACAACTAGAGAAGGTTATAACAATTTGTGTGTCCATTAATTGGTTACTAAAATGAAAAATGTTACTAAAAATGAAAAAGGTGAAATGAAGTACCAATTAGTCATATAATTAGCTATTGCACATCACTGAAAGTACTTGTTGCCAAATTAAATATATGCTGCAAATTAGAGCACATACGTGTTCTTAAATGTTTGAAGCAGCAAACTGCAGTTAAGCCAGTGTCCTCTTTGTGCTGCTTGCCATTCGCCTCACCCTAAAATTAAGTACTCTTACGTGAAAACTGGCTATTTAAAAAGTGGCTCTATCTGTGGGGAAATAGGATTATGTCTCTCTGATTTTGAGAAGCGGCTTCTCTCTTCTTTACTAAATAACTATTTATTCCACTAGTGTCACTTAGACAATACACTACACTCAGTAGTTACAAAGCTGGTAACTGTTGCCTTCATGTAAAAGGTTTCTAAGAAACTAAAATTATTTCTTAATATTAGTTTCTATTTTCTTGCATTTTTATACAGAAATCCCTTCCTCACAGTAGTCCAGCAAAAACTGAAGGAAGAGTCAGTTTTCCCTAGTGAAACACTGGGGATTTATTAGGTTTTATGCTTTTATATGCATTTAGGCTGTATTTTGATGCATTTTGATGCAAAGGCTCTATGTCATTTAGATGCACTGCAAACTCCTGAACAGCCAATAGCTGTAGTGCTGTCTCAGACACTCCACTGTTTCTTTCCTCTTTAAAGAATAACAAAACAGTAGGGTGTCAGAGGTCACCATGAGACAGCTCGTGCCCAGACTTATGTAACAGGCAACCCAAACCTAAAAAACACAGAAAATTTTCCAGTGGAAAATGTGATAAAAGCAGAGGTGCTTCATGTTCATTCTCAAAAATTACTAGGTCAAAATACTTAATTTTGATTTGCTGAAATTGTGATTAATAGATTTCCATTCAGTTGAGAAATGTACTTGCATGAAAATACGGGCATTTTCAGCAACGGGATTTTCACATAAATTGATTTTGTATCATTTAATCTAAGAGCTAAAAAAACTGCCATCAAAATGAAACATTCTGGCCTTATGCAGTGACCTGACCCTAAGGAAAGTCCCGACTAGTCAGAATTATTTCTATTTAAAACAAAATCTAGGTTTTTTCTTCCCTATTCCGCACCAGAATAAAATGTGTTTCACAAATTTGCAGCTCCGTGCTGGACCTGGTTGTTGTTTAACAATGACATCACAGCCTTGATCTTTAATTGCTAATCCCTGCTGCAAGAGGATCTCAAACACCTGGAAAGGCACAGTCTAACAGAGCCCTCTGGAAATTCTCGGCACAGGAAGGGCAGGCAGTACCCCAGGGGAGCCCATGGCAATTGAAAATTGTTACTAACTGTGTTTGAGCACCTCCAGAGCTCACTCACCTCCAGCATAACCACGCATATCTGTTTCACACACTGGATGATGGCGTCGGGAGTGCCCGAGATAGTCACTGCGCGCTCCGTCGAGTTCGGCAGCATGTCCCCTGCTACCTGCACCTGGGCTCCTGTGGACTTGAGCAGAGACAAAGCAAAGGGAGTGTCACCACAAGCAAATGGCACCTCTCCAAACCCAGTCATTCGCCTCTAAACTTTTTGTCTTTTCTTTGCCAGACACGTGGTAGAGCGCGTATGTAAACTCATCCCCACACAGGGCACCTGGGGTCTGGCAGGACATGGATTTGCCTGTTCAAGCCAATTTGCCAGCACTCCCATCCTAGGAGGATTAGTCCTCAGCAGCTGTTAATGAATCAAACTGTGACCTGAATTGCAGGAGAAGTCCTTTAACCCTCTTGCAGACAGACAGTTGTAATGCTGACTAAAAAATGAAAAAGGTGAAATGAAGTACTTTTCAATAATAAAAACATGAAAGGAAAAAAATACCAATAACTGAAGTAGGTTAGTAATCAAATGAGCCTCAGATAAATGGCTCTTTAATCTATTGATGGCTGACTTGTGTCTCTTGTTGAAATTTGAGGCTGCCTGATGCTATATTTCAGGATGGTACAGAACCACTTTTAAATTATAATTAGTGTTGATTAAATATATGCATATCATCAACTTTTAGCTCATTAATGAACCCAGGGAGTTAATGAGCCACTTTTGTTTTTTTTTTTTTATTTTTTAAAATTTGATCTTGGCACTGATGTGTGTTAGTTAACCAAAAAAAAAGAAAAAAATCCAAAACGAAACCCAAAGAAAGAAAAAAATACTGGAGGCCAAAACAAACTCTGACATTATTTCACAAATATGGAAGACCTTTTCAATCAATAGAGAAAACCCCAGGCATTTGATATTGAGTTAGGTCTTTCACATATTGCAAAGAAGATCTATTTTTGACTGTTACTGTAATACAGTATCTGGGGCTTTAAAAAAAAAGTATTTTCAGTAACCACTAACTTCACGTCAGTCAGCAAGGAGTTAATTTGTTTTCCTGCTGGTTACACACAACACATGTTATTCTTCTTTCCAAAGGCTGATTAAATTACTGATTGCATCTTCTGTTCACTACTGCTTTTTAAGGCCAAAATATCAATTCCTTGCTCTGTAACAGGCTTTGGAATCCTGCCATAATTTGATCAATCATCATGCCTTTCTTTTCTTTTTCTTTTTGTAATCTTATCTTGAAAATAGTACTGCAACCCTACATGTTGTTTCTGGATGCATGACTGAACACAAAAGACCATCCCTCGTGGAACTGCCATTCTGTGTGCTGTGTGATGATGAAATTAGACCACATCTTGGGCTGGAAGTTCCTTTTTTTCCCTGTTTGATTGCATTTGCATTTTAAGACACATTTCTGGGTATCTGTACATCTAGCACAAAAGATTGTCAAATACCAGAGTCATTTATGCATTTGCTTCCAGTGCCAGTCTTGTTTATTCTATGACTTTGGTCATACGTCAGCAATGAAGAAATGAAAATGAAAAAATATTTTGTCCACTATGCTTAAGAAAATGTGCAGTGTGACTTCTTTCTACATCAGCCTTATCAAAACACCTATTTGGCCAAACACTATCCTTTTACTTCCTTGTACTAGACTAAAGGTAATTGCTTATGCTCACCAGGATTTTAGTCATTTAATTTAACCTACAGACCAATATTACCTTTAAAATCCTATGTCCTGAATGCATTCTTTCAGTACTCTCAGTGGAGTTACCCATACTTAAAATAAAACCCAAGCTGCAAAACCTAGAGCTAAGTACTCACTAGCACATAGTTCACTCTCACGCCTGCTCCAGTTTTAATACAACTAAAAAATCAACTTAAAGCTCCAGAAAACCTACTGCCTCGAATCTACATTTTAGATAAAAAAGGAAGTTTCAACTTGGTAAAGCCTGTCAAAAGGTTTTTTTTTTGACACAGGCAAATAAAAAAAACGGATCAACATGTTATCTTAATAGTCAACACTCCATCCCCTGTTGGAATGAATACAAATTTAGATGGAATACTGTCACTTTCTTCAGAATAATAATCCACTCCTCCAAAATTTCTTGGTCAGATTTTCTGTATATAACTAAGCATGTTCCTAATTTTCTTGTGTGACTGATCACAAACACAAAATCCTTGGCTTGGCATGTACCATATTGTTACAGTCATGCACAGAAGAATTAAAACTGGCACAGTATAATTTTTGCATTTTTTGGTTCGAGGAAAAAGTGGCTGCTAGCACATTAAGTGAATACCTTAGCTAAAGTTTGGATTAAAAAACCTCCCAGTATGTGTTTGGAATACATGAAACCAGTTCACCTGTGGCACACTAACATTAGGGAGAAAAAGGCGCATGAAAATCATATTTTTTCTAAAAAGTAAGTCTACTAACCTGGACTTCCCAGTGCTACCTGGGCCTTTCTCTGTCTGCAAGTGTGGTAACTAATTTGGAAATGGCTGCAACTCTCTGACTTGGGATAACCTGAGTATTGCTGGGAAACGCCTGTGCCTGAACAGAAACTTGAAGATCCACTTCTGTTACTGTTGTTTTGCTTAATTGTGCATCAAGGACTCTTCATATTGTAGAGCTGTTTTTCTATTTCACACATGGTCTTTAGTGTTAAGGAAAGTACAAGGGTCCAGCTGTGTTAGACCTGCTGCTTCTCCTACAGCATGGTTTTTACAGGTTTTTCACTTGGCACATGCTCATGCTGGTGCAATGAGCAAAGTGCAGTGGGTGATGCTAGCAGGGTACACTGCAGTAGGATGCTGAGCTAGCCAGTGTCCCCAGCAGACATCCCAAGACCTACTTACCTCCCTGATTTCTTTGATCTTGGATCCTCCTTTTCCTATAAGGGATCCACACTGACTTGCTGGGACGACGAGCCGCAGTGTTACGGGCGGTTTGCTTGTCACCGTGCTGTTCGTCATTGAAGCGTTTATGTCCTGTAATCACAATGTCAGTGAGCATTAGCAGGGGATTCATCACTCCTGGCAAGCACTGAAGGGCGCAGACAAAATGCCTGTGGAGACCTGGGGAGAGTGCAACCAGTCCTAGTTGTGTTTTGTGGTGAGTAAAACCACTGGCTCTGCCAGCGATACACCATGAGTGTGAACCACACAACCGGCTTGTGCCAGAGGAGCAGGTCCATGCTGTGAGATCAGAGGGCAAGACTATGAGGAGGAGGTGGTGTCTGTCATTAGACCAGCCAAAACAGATGTAAAAGGTAAAGAGGCTTTTGTGCTCACAAGCTTCCAAGTCCTGTTTTGGTTTCTTTTTCATCACCTCAATTAGAATGTTTATACTGTATCATATGTCTTTACACTTCACAGAATTTCTTCTCAGATTTGATACAAAAGAAAAAGATTAAAAAAGGGAATGACAATGAACCTGTGAATAATCTGAAGCAGAGAAAATCAGGTTAGTTTGATAAATATTTTGCTGCCCCCTAGATGTAATTTCTCTTTTGTAGCAGATCCATAAGCATTTATAGTTCTACACAGTTTCAAAATCTTTTCCATCATGACTATGTAATCAGAGTACAAAAAGTTCAGCAGAACAGCAATTGCCTGTATCCAGGTAATGTAACACTTATCCATGTATTCTATTATCCAGTGAAACTACACTATATGTTCTCATGAACATCTCAAACTACTTATTGCAAGGCTTAAACTGTTTTAAATATATTTTGTTTCCTGAAAATCTTCTAGGCAATACAAAACAATCTCTCTAAAGGCTTCATCACAGAGGAAAAGATAAAGCCTATCTTCCCACTGACCAGTGGGACGCTGTTAAGGGAACTTAGGATTAGAGAAATAAAAAGCCACAAGCTGCATGGCACCTGTCCAACAACTTGTAAGAAACTCAATGTGTTTTGGTACCAGCAGCTATGATCTGGAAAGACTGTCTCATCCATCTGTGTGGTGGCATGGCACAGCTATTATACCCTTCACAGAAATGTTACCCAAAAGATTTGGACAGGAATGAGAAAACATGCATTTTGTACTAATTTAACTCATTTGTGATGCAACAAGAGTTCCAGCAAACAAAACTGATATGATTCCCTACATTCTCGCTTATCACTTGTTGGAAAAACAAAAAAAAGGTGCCTATACTGTGCAATCAGGACCACAAATTAAAAAAAATATCCAACAAACTACTTAGTACTTCAAGCACGTCTCACTGAACCAGTGTGGGAGCCCACTAACACCAGCACTGATCCCTACAGTACCTCACCAACTCTGATGGCAGCGTTCTTCTGTCCAAGAAATGGCTTGGGATGACCTTGCTTGGCTTAAAAGAGAAGAAAAAAATCTTGCACAGAATGAAGCACTGTTGCATGTGACAAGACAGGTATCAAATCATTCCTCTGCCAGCCAGCAGTAACTCACATTTTGTTTAGTGCCTGTGTCAGTGAGAGATTGCATTCCAGAATAAAGTGAGAGGGATAACAGAATTTTGCAGCACCCATGTATCTGAAACAAAGGCCAAGTCATGCCGATTTTTCAGCTGGAAGATGCCATCTCACTATATTGTGTTTGTGGCAGGTGCAGGTACACGATCATCCAGATGTAGGTAAATAATCCTCTTCAGCCACGCAGCACAACCCTGATAATGTCTCCTACTTCCATATCATCTGTGGCCTGGCCTCAAAGCCTTTGCTGCACTTGCTGCTTTCAAAAGCACTTTGCAAAAACTGAAAGCGAGTATTCTCTTTATTTTCTCCTCATCATTTAAAAAGAGCAAAATCTAAACATGCAGGCTCAGCAGTGTGGAGTGCATAAAGGAGTTATTCCAGCCCAAAAACATGACAAAAGAGAAATGAGCAGAAAAAAATCCCCTTCAGAACTGAAGGCTCCCAAATAGGGCTCTTTCTGTGGCACTGCATCCCTTTCCTCAGGGCTCTGTCAGACACTAGAGATGGCCTTGCATGGCTTTCTGCCTGCTTGGTGGGTGGCTCCTCAGCCCGGACAGGCTAATTGGGAGTCTGGAAGTGCTGGGAGTGCCAGCTGAGATGTACCTGCTGGTCATTCCAGTGCTTAACTACCACGTGCTTCCAGTGGATTATGCACTTAAAAGCAAAGCTGGAGCTGTCCACTCACCAGTGAAGTTCCAGCTGCATTTCTCAGGTCTCAGCCTCCAGTCCGGATATGACTGCTCTAAAATGTCCTCTCTCGCACCTCCAGTGGTCTGCCTGGGCTAGTGTCATTTTTTAACAACTGTCTTTTTCCTTTGCAGTGGATACTTAAGTTATTTATGCAATTGCCTACCGAGCTTGTAAATTCATCTAAGACTGCTAGAAAATCACCTTTTGTTAGGAAGATTGTCAAAGAGTGATATAAGGCTGCAGAGCAACCTCAGTGAGAACACAACCTTTCTTTTTTCCTATCTGTCTGACATTCTGGGATTTTTACTAACAGCAGAAAGGCATTCCAAGGCTTCCACATCTTCCTAGACCATTCCTTATCTCCAGGTATACAGCTGTAGGGGTTGAAATTAAGGGTTCAAGGGCTTCATGTCAAAATGCTTCATGGGGCATGCATAACAAATACAAAAAAAAATTCCTCAAAGCAGCAGTCTCACACATTCACCTTTTTTCTGCTGTTTGAATGTAGCTGCAATAGCCAGAGCTGGACTGAATTTTTTAAATGGCTGAAGAAACCTCCAACAAAAAGAGATGCATGAAAAATAGCATTTGGTAGCTAGCTTATTTGTAATTTCTGAAACAGTACTTTATTTTGCCTCCAGAGTGTTACAGTTATCTCATTTTATTGACAGAAAGATTTACAGGAAACCTAACTGATTATATGAGGCATATTTCTTTACTGCTGTTCTTTTAAATATACCACAAACCAATTACGTTAAAACTAAATACAGATATTTCAAAACATAAAATGGCAGTACTTTGTTTGCAAGGACTGCCAATGCTCCTTTGCTAATACTCATATGAAGAGTCTAGACTACCCTCTAAAATCTGCTAGTGCACATATGCATAAAATCCATCCAGATGCCTGAATTTCAGATTTCTTCTCCTACTGCTAGCTACAGCAATTTCAAAGACTACATCGTGTTGGGTGGTAGGCTGGGGATCTGATGCTGTGCAGTGTTTGATGTTTTTACAAAAAATGCAGCATTATTTCCACTGGGTACTCATTTTGGTGGGAACTGGTGAGGATTATCTGTGTTAATGATTCCCTCAGCACTTTTCAGGATAAGGCCCTATGCAGAACACAATTTTCGTGTAGAGAGCAGAGAGACGGCTCTCTCCAGGACTCTGTGGACTGGAGAGTATTGGACTGTACACAAAGCTACCTCTTAAGCTAGAAGCAACAGGGATTGGTTCAAGATGGGTAGGAGATAAGAGATGAGAAAGAGATGACAATAGGTGGTATTAAAACTGGGTTAGACAGAATTACTTGTGTGGTTCCACAGGATTCAACCTCAAAATCATTCTTATTTCATTAATAACAGGCAAAAAAAAAAAATTAGTGTTATTGTAAAATGTGCCATGTCACAAACCCAAGATATTTTATCAACATGTTGAAAGACTGGGATATCACACAGGAAGATCTGAAAAACCATGAAAGACTGAAGAAATATAAATAGGATTAACATTTGCAGTAATAAAAAAAAAAAAAGGTCATTTTTCTGGGGGTTGACAGGAATGTTTGCCAAATCTGAAGAGGTGAAAAACCTGAGCAGGAGCTGGGGATACCCACTATGCACATGGCTGTGGGCAGAGCATTACACTAGTAAGTGGTATGGATGTGTTATCATGATAACGGGGGACTGTTAGTGCAATCAAATAAGCCTCTGTGGAACTTCATTTGCAACCTGTCCACAATTCATGCACACATTTAACACAAACTGTAACTGGAAATAGGTAGAGAGGGACTATCACAGTCACGAGAGGGGTGGGGAATGTGAGGGGATAAAATCAGTTTCTAAAAACACTTCTAAGAGGGGAATCCTCAGGGATGGAAAGGCAAGAATTATTTAAACCAGTGGCCAGTGCTGGTACAGAAACAAAGCTGCATAAACTGTTCATGAATAAATTCAGGTGAAGAGTGAAAAGAAGGTGTCAAATCATGAGAGACCTGAAGTCGTGGATCCAGGACTGGGAAGTAATAAAAATTCTAACTAGTTTTTAATAATGTTGTGAAGTTGCAAGTTGCAAGACATATGGCTTATGCTAGACGACAACTGCTTCTGATGACCAAGCTCTCTTCTATTGCTCTAAACATGAGCAATCACCATGGATAAATAAAGGCACATGTTGACATTTTTCATCAATGTCAGCACCTTCCAGTGCCATGGGGAGATGTGGAGACTAACCTCACTGATTCAGAGAAATAGGTACTCTTAAGAAAGGGGTTAACATCCCTTTAGTTCAATCCTTTCTGGAGAGACACAGCCCCTTTCTTCTGCTGTAGGTGATTCAGTCCACCTGTCTAGAGACTCTTCCTTTAGGAAAAGGTGAACTGCTTTCTGCAAGAGCATCTGTCTCTCCAGAAATGACAGGAGAGATGCCTTATGGATTAGACATATGATTTTCAAAAGTAGAGGGAATTAAATTCCCTCCAGAGTCACCAGGGTTCATGTTCTGTACTCTACTGTCTTTTCCGTGAGGTTCCCGATTAAAGTGGTGACCATATCTAACTATAGTTGGTCCATGAAACTGAAGGAGATCTCAGCACTTCAGGTACGTATCTGCACAGAACAATTATTCTACAGTGAATTGAGCTCTTGCCTTACTTACCCTTAGTGCCTTTATTTTAATTGATTTTAAAAGCCAAGCTTTAAATATGGTAATTTGTAATCCTATAGTTTGTTTTTAAAATAAAAATTTTTTAGTTAAATGAGTTATATATTCATTTTGACCTATCTAAAATTTACATCAATACCAAACTGGGTTTACATAAAAACAGAGTTAAAAGTTAGGCAATTATTCTTTTCAAATCAAACCCACAATGGGACTAGAATTTTTACAAGACATTTTTCCTACCATTAGTGCACATTACTAAAAGCAATTGCTGTTCCCTGAAGCCTCCAAAAAGCAAAAGAAATGATCAAACAGCTTGTAAATTGACCCATTATTTTTCTTCAGCATTGCTGCCAAAAGCATTTATAAAAATACAAGCACTTTCATTGCTATTAAATAGAACATTAAACAAACCCTGTTTAACATTAAAGCAAACACGAGAAAATCCAAACAGTGTTTGTATTTCAACTTGAGGAGAGAACCCCCCCATATTTTATTTGCTTACCTCTTCAAATTTTAGTGCAATCATAGAAAAAGCTTTAAAAATTGCATCTGTTGGGCCTGTTATTGTCACAATTCTCTCCGGACAAGTGCCTTCTGAAATATTGATTCGAGCACCACTCTGTCAAAGGAACAAATATTTTTCAAAGTTACACTTCCCAGGGACCAAACTAAGCAGGATTATGGATATAGTCTGCGAAGGAATATCTTGAGGCATCTAATTCCCTCCCCTACAACTGCAGCCCCAACATCATATAATTTCAGCATAAACTGATCCCATTTAAAAAATGCATCTAACTGCGGGAAGCAGGATCCTGTCAGAGTAAATACTTACACAGCCTTCTTTGCAATATGCAAATTGCACCTCTGTAACTCAAAAGTTGCAAATAATTGCATAATCAAGTCTCTTCCCTTCCCTCTTGGAGGATTAACCTTAAGTAGGACTGCAGCTGCAGAATTTAAGACAAGGTGGTTGTCTCCAGGGGGCATCATCAGGAATGATGCACCTCTCTGGTTTCAAGCCTCAAAGGCATGGCTTGACCTCTCCAGCTGGGGCATTATTTTACACTGTGGAGAAGGTTCCCTAAAGAGGGATGTGTCTCATGTGAAGGCAGTCAATCAATATGCACTGATAAGCCTTGGAGACAAGCCACGACGGCCCTTAGGTACACTCAGATCTTTTTATGCTACTGTGGCAGCAGAGAGAAAACCCCTAAACTGGGGGGTTTATATATTTGTATTTTGATTTTTATTTGTTTAAGAGGATCTTGGTGTAGATAATGATCAAATCCAGTTCAGGTAAGACCCACTCTAAATCCTTAGGTTTCAGGCATGGAAATGTGTCAATACAGCCTAACAAGTCACTGGAGCCTCAACTCATCCACAGGCACTGACCTTTTGGGATCAGGGCCTGAAGCAAATGTGAGACAACCTGGGTTAATATGGCCCTTTGCCTTCAGGGTCACCATGCAGCACCTGATGTGCTGGGTGTTCCAGTCCTTATTCCCATGCTCACCGCTTCTCTACAGCAAAAGACTGTATTTTCCCATATGACAGCACCCACACACAACAACAAAAAAACAAAGCCCAACACTACTGATCAAAAAATCTTACTGTCACAGACCTGGGCACAGAAATGAGGGTTTCGTACTTTTCTTTAGGCCTGAAGTTGTCTCTGACGTTTCCCCAACGACAGAGCAAGACAGAGTTACATTTCATACCATAAAGATGGCATGCAATATTCCACATCTGTCAGGAAAGCCAAAAGAAAGGTTGCCTTTTTTCTTTTAAAGAAGTATTGAAGAAACCAGTCATTTAAAGGGGGACCAAGTTATCATGATGTGGAGGCATAGCCTCTTAGTCCTGCGCTGATATAAAGATGTTTATAATTCCTTTACTTTAAAAAAACAACCAAAAATACAGCATCTTTTGACCACAAGTACATGACAGTAGGCTTCCAGGACTGGAAGAAGAACATTCAATATTTATCTTGAAAGACAAACCAAGGATCATAACTCTTCTCTAAGATGTCTAACTCAGAAGTCAGGAACACTCTCCAGTTATGGTTTCCCTTCTGTGCATGCAATTTATAACCACAGATATCTGCTCATGATCATAATTAATAATTAAACTAAAATGTGTTTAATCAACTGGCAGGATTACCTAGTATACTGGAAACACTTTTTATTACCTTCCTTTTTTTTAAGTCTTAGCAAATATACTCATGTGTGAAAACATGGGTGAAAGCTCTTATCGTCAAAAAAGGAGCTCTGAACTCAGTCAGACTGACAATGAAATCCCTATTGTGTATATTTAAAGATGGATGTCTGCAATTTTGTTTACTAAAATACTTCGGCATTTTCCTGCCAGAGACCTTCTATCAGTGGATAAAACAACAAAGCAAGCTGACATAGTAATGTACTGCAGCTTTACTAGAACCAAACTGACTTTTCTTGAGGCATCCTTCTCTACACTGCATTCCTAAAGTTTTAAGCAGTAGGATTTTGTCTTTTGACTTATGCTTTTAACAGTAGCTTCAAAGAAGTAAAATGACACAGGTAAGATGTGATGCCTTGCAGACCAGTGTGGGTCTGCAACCTCCACCTGAACATACCCCTCTGAAGACAGTGCAGGTTGCTCTGTGGCAGGGAGAGAAGCCTGTGGACTCTTGGAGACTGAGGTTTACGCAGTGCCCTGTCTTAGTTAATCATTTTCTGTCTACAACCCTTTCAAAGGATGTGATCGGCAGGTCTGCAGGTTTACTCTGCCCACATCCTACTCAAAGATGCAAACTGAGGAAGAGTTAAGGCTTTGCCAAGACATGGCAGAGGGATGTTTTGGCTCACACAAGTCTGTCTCCAGCTCTACTAAGCTTGTGTCTACCCTCAGACTTGACATGCATCAGTTTAATGCTTGGTTTCAGATTTTTGGAAACTGTCTAGTGGGAGGCCAAGCCACACGCAGGACCAATGTTCTTATGCTAACCAAAGATACAGTGAGTTTGATGCACAGAATCATGCTGGTAAGCTGCTCCTGAGATATGACAACAGCAGGCATATCACTGTGGGAATGAAAGACTCCAGACTGCTGCCTCGATAAGGAGGTTACATTAACAACAATGTTTAATTTAGGCCAGCATATTTATACACCACCGCTTGCATAGAGTGGTGATGTTAAATTAACTGCCCACTTGATGGCAGCATCAATCTGCACATGCTGAATTCCCTGTTCTCTGAGCTGGAAAGAAAGGCAAGTGAAGACATCAAGGCTTGTCTTACCTCCTCTCTCATCTTCTTCACTGTCTCACCTTTCTGTTAAAGAAAGAGAAAAAAACGTTAGCCTGGGCTAAAAAAGAGAACTGATATGCAATATTTTGACATGAATATAAATAAAGTAATTTTCTGACCTTTCCGATAATGCTTCCAACCTCCTGAAACAGAAAAAAAAGACACTGTGAATGATACAATTTGCTGCAGAAGAGCAGCAAGCTCTAGTTTCTAAGCTATTTTGCCATCACTTATTTCAAACCATCAATGTGAAGCATAGCTGCCTTCCATTGTTCCTGTGTACAAATATGCCATGTTAGATACAAAGGGGTGGACTAAAAATGCAGCTTTGCAGTCAACTGATTTTGCAAGAAAAAACACCTTTCATAGAAACTGATCTTGTGGTTACAGATCAATCCTGCTACAATGAAACACAGACAAATCCCTATCAGGGAATGAAAAGTTAAGAAATAACCGAACCGCACAATCTACTAGAGAAAATGAGGTGTAATACAAGCATCAAAATAATTGCTGGTTTCTCCAAGGGCAGGCATTTACCCCTTTTACACCATGTAATAGCCAGAGCTGAATTTCCATGCTATCGAGTGTTATTGTGTAAACACCTGGTGGCCTGTTTTAATCTCCCTATTAGGCACTTACGGAACAATAACTGCTAATCACTTTTTAGGGATTTGGGAATTGCTACTAGGCACCTACAATTTTCCCGGAAGGGAAAGAAAATACTAAGAAACGTGGCTGTGAACATACAACAGGGGAACAATGTGGCAGTTCTAGCAACATCCCAAGGGTTGAAAGCTTGGGGAATAAAACCCAACAGGTAGCAAAAATTAAACCATTAACTCTAAAAGGAGTAGCCTGGACGTGTTACACAAATCATGCAGCTGTGACATCAGACTGGAAATCATCTGATGGAGAGATCAGCTACAGGAAAATAAAGTCCTCTCCTAGACACAGACTGTGAAATCTACTTCAACCATTAAAGACTGGCTCAGATGGCTGAGCTATCCCAGACATACAATGCACCATTTCCCCCTACTCAGTCTACATACTTAAGTGTGGTTCATCCTAAAATGCAGTCCAAAGTGTAAGATTTTAGAAACTGTCCTCCACTGTTCTATCCAACGATGGACTAGCAATAAAGTGGTACTAACTTCACTCTGCAATAGAGAACTACCTGCAGTGATGTTAACACTTATTTTTCAGCAGCTGCTTATAAGCTCATGCCATGAAGCTGTTTGTGCCTGCAACTCCTCACATCCTGCTCACAAGATGTAAAGACCTCAGTGAGAAGAAGTTACCTATCTCAATGAAGAACTTTGGCATACAGTTTCTTTGTACTATCTGCAACTCTGCACATAACACCACATTTGGGGAACAGTCAACACAATGCTGGACAAGGCTGCTACCTGAAGTCACCTAGACAGACTGGAGAAATGGGCTGAGAGAATCGTCAGGGAGTGAGAAAAAATCAAAGGAAAAGTCCCATGTCTGGGATGGAAAAAGCCTATGCAGGACAAAAATTTGCTACCTTAAAACTGACTTTGCAGAAGTCCTGAGGGTCCCAATGCACAACTCCAACCTGAGCACATGACTGCATCCTGATCAAAGAAAGACTGGACTTTATTAGCAGGAGTGTAGTAGCCAGCAGGTTGAGGCAAATGATTCTTGTCTTCTCTGGTTTCTGTGAGACCACGCCTAGAGGATTGTATCCTGTTTTGGGCTCCTAATACAAGACAGACAAGGACACACAGAGGTGAATCCATTGCAGGGCCACCAAGTTGATCAGGGGACTGGAGCCCAGGACACACGAGGAGAAACTAAGAGAACTGCATTTGTTCTTAAGAAAAGGAGACTTGAGGGGGGAGTCTCACTGCAATGTTCAATAAGGAAAACTCGCTACAACATCAAATTCCTACTCAATATGAGAGAAATATTTTTTACCATGGGAATGGCTGGACAATAAAACAGGTACCCAGAGAAGCTGTGGAATCCTCATCCTTGAAGGTGTCTGAACCCAGCTTGGGCAAGGCCCTGAGTAACCTGCTCCAATGGAATCTGCTTGATTCAGGTTGTCAAACTGGATACCTTTGGGGTCCCTTCCAACCTTCATGGACCTGCGATTCTTCAATGGCCTTATACCCACTGAAGTCAGTGCCTTATTTGCCAAAAAATTCCTCAATCCGGTGAGGCCCCTTTTCATGTTTATTTTCAAACTTTACTTTTTCTGTTTCCCATTTCCCTTTCAACTGCTCTTCCAAGATGGCATTCTGCTCTCTTGTATATACTCATCAGAGAACATATATTGTCCAGACAGGCACTGCAAATCTTCTAGAGGTATCTGCTTTGCAAACCTGTAGTTCTGCAGGCTGATGTACAGTAGAACTTTACACATCACACAGCTGTGTGAGTGCTTCTGTTTCCACCTGAGACTGTGAGACATCTGTACATCTGCACACACAATGCAAAGCAGCAGCTCTATGAGAACGGGAATGACTGAGGCAGACTCACTGTGGCTTGTCTCGTTATCAAATTATCTTAATATTTTCTCTTCATATGTGGGTTTATATCACATGGCTGAGACAGCTGTACCAGCATGCTGTGTAGGCTCTAAAATGAGATGCAGCTTTTTTGTTAGCAGTGACACGAATCTGGGACACCCATTCCCCCAAATTTTTAAGATCTTATTATTTTTTTACATCATCACTGTAACTCTGCCAACCTGCCTATAATTGTTGAATGGGCTTAAACAGTATAGGGTGTAAGGCTTGGGAATTCCTCATGTCTGGCAGTTGCTATCTCCCCACTCAGCACATTCAGCAGTTTTACTTCGGAAACTTTTTCCATTCTCTCAGTCCCAGCTTTCAGAAATAATTACCTTCATAAAACAGATTCTTAGGAGAAGAAGGACCTTTTGCTAGGGGTGAGCATATCGGGTTTCAGTTGCTATGGGCAAGCAACTGTGTTTCAGTCCATGGTATAACTTCAGGTAAACAAAACCTGATTTAGAATTGTTAGGCCTGGTCTTGAACCTGCAAATTTCTGTCAGTATAAACTTAGTATGAAATCTGTCCTAATCCATTTGATCATCTTGGGTCTTAATGACAGATGCTGTTCTTTCAGAAATGTATGGATGGGTCATGCCTAATAAATATAAAGATATCTTTCAAGGAAATAGGAAAACATACTTTGCCTTAGAAACAGGAAAGCAATAAACTGTTTGTAGCACTGGTAAAAAAAAGATGGTCCATTTCCAACAAGGAAATTAGGAGTATTAAAACAAGTAAAGTAGAACACAAAATATTAGGGATTTTCAAGCTGCTTGTTCCACTGAATTTTGTGGGAGTGTCACTATGGATTTCAGTGGCGACAGGAATTCTACCTGACTGATTATCACCTTGGTATTTATTAACAAAGAGTACAAGCTGCTGAACAACTGAGTGAATGAACAGTGTGAATCCCACTGATAAAAAATATTTCAATAGGAATGTTCCTTGGAACATGCTAGCAAATATCAGTGTAATCCTATGGAGTACTTCAAACTTTCCCCTCCTCAGAGGGCAACTTTGGAGCTTACTCTATAAGCAGGCAATTTCAAAACTTCCAAGCAACAGTCACCTCTCCCTCTACACTGAAAACTGTGATTCTGCTTGGCAATGTGGGGTAAGGTCACAGGGGCACAGAGAAGCACTAATATTACATGGACATTTCTAATTTTTTAAAAATTTTGATCCATACAAATTACTAAAAAAAAATAAAAATGCAGAATCGTTTGAAATGGGTCGCTTCAGACTTTTCTGGGCCCTTAGCTGTTTCTAGGAAAGCTCCTAGAAAGTACTGGTGACAACAGATCATGTCTTCAATTATGACAGGAAATCCACTTCAGTCACAGATTAAATCAAAAGACTCTTTATACCTCACTCTTCAAACTACCAAAGCTACTTCATCAAACCTTTAATGTTTCTTTATACAGTCCAATATCTGTTTTCATACAACTTCTTGTATCACCTTGAAATAAGTTTACTGCTAAATGAGATACCTGACACCATTTTTACGACACTCAAGTTTTATCAATATCTCTAGTCAAGGTTATTTTGAGGGTTTTACCTTCTTTAGGAAATGTTTCTAAATCTGCCAGACACCAATGTGCTGTACTTAACTACATAAGATGCATGCCTCATACACTGGTTCATTACAAGTAAGTCAGGCACCCAGCCTTTTCCGAAGTTCAGGGAGAGAGAGAGAATGGAGGACATTTTGTTCCTAAAGAAGGAGGGGAGAAGTGTACTACCAAAGGTTTTGGCTTTCCTTATCTGCAGTAGAAGCAGCCTAAACTGACACTAACATATGCAAAGTTTGGTGAGGAGAATCTTACAGCTGATGTCAAATTCAGTGTCAGTGCAGGTCAGACAGGATTAGCTGAATATACTAATAACTCCCGAATTATTTGCTGTTTTCCAGTGCTCAGGAATATAAGCTAATGGTAACTATTTATGATCAATTTCAGATTTACTTATTGACTAACCTTCTACATGTAGATATAGTAAATATAGTAGAAAAATAAGTTATACGACAACAATTGCTGAGTTCCACATAATCACACTTCAACAGGAGATCAAAAAGTACTTCACAAAAATAAGGTATAAAGGGGGAAGCTAAAACTCATCTGGGAGAAAGACAGGTCCAAGCCAACGCAGCAAACTGATGCCAGAGCTACAAGTATTACCCAGGCTCCTTGGCCTTAGCATATAAACACCCCTTCAGAAGCAGATGTGCCACAGCAACCACGCTGGATGAACAGGATGACTCCAAAAAGCTGCAAGTATGTGTATGCCTACATCCACTGATACCTGTGTATAGTCACACACATGTATATTTGTGTGTCAAGTCAGTATGTACATGCAGGTACTTAAACAGATAGATATCAACTTTCCTTCAAGAAATGACAGCAATTTGGGATGCTTATCCTCAGATTCATGCAAGGGGCCTGAGTTTCAGATTGTGCTAAGTACAATCCCCCAGGAAAATTTACATGCTTATTTTAGATAGCCTGAAAATAATTCTCAAGGCTGGGGGCGTGTGTCATCACTACAATTTTCTTTAGTATGGTATTTCTAATAAAATACAGAAAACAACCAGGGGTGAACTTCAACAACAAAGACTGGGAGACTGTTCAGCATCAATAAAGTATATTGCAAACCAACCAGCCAATACATTGCAGACACCTCGAGGAAGAGCAATGCTAAAAACAAGGGTTGGTTTCTTTCATGCTAAAATGAAGCACATAATATTATTTGCACACCTTATTCACACAAATGGGATGAATTTTTCTCTTAATGAACACCTGGGGAGTGGTGGGCCCATCAAAGAGCAGAAAGCTGTTTGTGCAGTTTTTGCATCATCTGTGGTGAAGGCAAGGCAGCACCAGCTGGCAGCAGCAAAGCCTGTGAGCCAAGGCTTTTGCAGGGCTCTTGATGGTGAGAATGACTAAACAAAGATATAAAACAGGCTGTAGAAGAAAGTTATTTCCTAATCAATTATTTGATGTGTCCTCTGAATAACAAGAGAAAGAAATCAGTCATATTAAGAAAACAAGAGGCTCAACAAATGGTTACGAACCTTGGTTTAAAGATTAACCTACAAGTTGTAAACATGAAGTGTTTACAGTGTGAAATTTCATAATTTTTTCTAAATGTGAGGTTAGTTTAATAATTACTGTGTCCCAGAAAATCAAAACAAAAACAGGTAACCATTGCAGAAGCACAGAAAAGCACAGATCTTGCTGCATTGTCATGGGCATACAGCTTCTATTATTGGTGCTACAGGGCAAATGGAACAAAAAGCTTCATAGAATCCCTCAGATAAAGCCACATCTAGAACAAAACGTTTTTAAGAAATAATATAGGAATATATACTTTCAAAGCATTTGAGAAAGCACAGACCCTATCCTAAAGCCTGCAATTCCTTCAGGGGATGCTTTGATTGCATATGATTACCTGCTTTCTACGAGCAAGGATAAGGTAGGACCAGTAGGGCTAGACTCTACAAACAAAACAGCCTACTAGAAAAGCATTGAAGGGAAAGAAATACAGCTTTCCATGGTGGGGAAACACATCTGTCATGGGACAAGGAGGGGTCCTGGCAACAGCAAACGACAGCTGGGCTGGTAACATTTTCTAGACCCAGACCAGTTGTCTTTCTCCCATCCATAAAGAAGCAAAACATAATTCAACTCTCTCTCTTTACCTTGTTTTGAGGATAGAGTAGCAAATACTTGAATAAACTCATGAATATGCTCACATGGAAGATCCCAGGAAGATGTTCCATGAAGACATTCTGAACACTGTGTTTGCATGGAGCATGTGGAGCATCAGCATTTTTCAGAGACTGGAAGAAAAGTCACTTTGGGGAAACATCACGTAATGTGTCTATACCTCAGGGAACAAATGGCTGCCTCAGATAAACTGAGAATCTGATTTGTGTTCTGGAATTACATGGGATTAGCCTCACTGACATGGGAGATCTCACGTTCCTAGGTGATGCTTCAGAAGTCACTGTCTGATGCAAACAGCCCTAATTTAGTAAGGCACTGCAGTCCAAGCCCTTACTGAAACAAATGCGGTAGTGTATGAGGAAACCTACAAATCACGGTCTTGCTGATGGAAATGCCAGTGCTATGCATCTCTCACGAGCCCATCTAACGTGTTTTGGGCAGCTGTGCAAATGGACATTTCTTATTTGCTTTTTGATAGTAGGTTGGTATCCAGTTTACATTCAATTTCACACCAAAGCTCACAGCCTACCCCTGGAAAACCAATACAAAAGCCAGTTCTGCCCTTTTGCCTGTCCCTGCACCTGGGATGCTGAAGCAGCAGCACCGAGTAGGGCGTGTGCCTTCTGCAGTCTCAGTTCATTACAACTGCAGACCAATGCGGAGATTTTGTCTGGTACAAGTGGGAGACTGTTTCCAGGGACACACAGTGCTCAGGGGCTGGGGGAACTCTCTCCTTTTTGTTGGTTTTTTAGGCTAGCAAGAGACTCGTGGCTTCTACTACAAACACACTGAGGGAAGATCCACTTCGTGTTGTGTATTTGCATGCAGAATTCTGTTCCATGACTAGACCTCTTAGGTATCACAGTAATGCAAGCAAACAAAACAAGAACTATAATAGCAATAGGCAGGACAGTCAATCCTCATAATACCCTGACAGCATTCATGGAAACTGGAAAGAACAGAACAAACACTGGCTTGATTGGCATTTTACCGCTTGGATTATATTACTGACAAGGTGATTCTTGAAGGTACTTTGTTGTATTCTGTATTTTAAAAAGTAAAAAATAAAAGAAAAAATGGGAAAGGAGAAGGCCATTACCTTTAAGATGGAGAAAATTTATTTCTCTACTTTCTTTATACTCTTCCAGGGAGGCAATTAAGGAGACACAAAAAAGGGCTGACTGAAAGAAATCCCTGATATTAAAATTGTGTTATCTGTACTGATGAAAATGGCAATTTTCTCCATTATTTTATTCTGTATTTGAGCAGTTAAGTGTGAGCAATCACTTAATGAATCTAAATTTTCTTTCTTTTTCTTCTAAAAAATGCTACCTATAGCACCATAAAGGAATCATCACCAACATGTCTGAAAGCCACCACTGAAGCTGGATCTAAGTCCACAGTAACCAGAACTTCCAGTGCTACAAGTTCAATGATCCTGCTAAAATCAATGGGAACTCAGATACCCTGAGTTCCTCAGGGAATATAAAACTAAGCTGTAAGTTTAGTGTCTAAAAATCAAAGTACTTATAGGGTTTTGTTCAAACCCAAACATTTGACTGCAGGTACGTATTTCTAATTCATTACTGCTGAATCTGTGAGAAACATATCACTGAACAAATGGTGCCAGGGAAAGAAAAGCTCTACTCAGCCATCATATCTTTCCTCCATCAATGAAGATTATACAATCTAATAGTACATGTGCTACTCATTCCCAGACATGTTTAAAATTTGCATGGAAGACTTATAGAACCTCATGAAAATCTCAATACCAGGAATTTCTATTGGTATTCTCCTATTAGGATTTATTTTCAAAATTATTTATTTTATCCCATTATTTCCAGCTACAAGCACTTGCAGCATTCAAAATAACTACACTCTATTACACTTGTACTTATTCTCTCCAGGTATTTTTGAGAATGTCTGAAGAAAGCTAGACACAGTCTCCTCAGCCTCCTAAAACTTTTGTTATTTTTTTCTGTGAATTCCCCCTCTGCTCAGTCTTCAACATCAGTCACACATGTGGCATCTGCTGCTGAGCACAGAACCGCAGGTGTGATTTTGCCAGAAGAACAGTAAGGTAATTACTGTCTCTTTGCCCCATGATGCACCAATGCCATACATCCAAAATTGCATACACTTTTGCTGCAATAGCTTTCCTCTCCAACTTGGCATATCCCAAATGTGCCACTCTCTAGACACTGCCACATCTGATGCTTTTCAACCTTTCATGCTTTCCAGATTTCCTCCTGTCACTGAACATGTATCTTCTAAATTACCTTCTCCAGTTAATTGCCTCAACTCGCCAATTTACACCTCTCAGTATTTGGCAAGAGTCCTGCTTCCCTGCCAGCTTTCCCTTCCCTCCTTTATCCTACCTGTAAATTATTTCTTCTTCTTCCTAACCATCCAACTTCATTAATTCATTTTAGTTTTTATTTCTGAACTCCATTCCCCTTCTCTAAAATATTCCTCAGACACCATACATTACTATATTCTACTCTGATTTCTTACAGACTTCAGTGCACCCAATATGGTTTCATCAATGCACATGTTCACACAGTGCGTTTGGAAACAGTGCCCTATTTCTTCTGCAGGTTTGTCCTGGAGGGAAGAAGCAGAGACTCCTGTGCCACCACTATGAGATGGAGACCCAGATGGAGTGGATTTGTGACCCCACTGGCCTTTCTATGCTGCCCCATTTGAACATTTTCTCGGGTTCCACCTCATGGACCTGGCTTTTAAATCTCCATTAAGCTGCTTTTCTGAGATTTAAGATCTTTCTACCAGCACAGTCTCTTACCATCCACATCTAAAATTAATCTTTAATGGTGAGTCTCTAGGGTCTTAACCAGCCTGTTAACACTGTGTACAAAACCCAACCAGCCCAAATTCATGTAATCCAGTACAGTCAAAGTAGGTGCTATTTCTTTCTGGGCATGAACTGACCAAAATCAGAACAAGAGCACTGCATATGTCAAGTACTAAGATATGTTGACAGATACCTGTGTGCAAGGCTACAATTTTCCATAGTCTTCCAACCTAATTACCTGTGGCAGTAAGCAAGGAAAAAAATTAGCTGCAAGTCATGGGAATAGAAAACTCAGCAAAAGGTGAACAAGGAATGGTAAGAGAGAAACATGGAGCTCTCTCTCTACATATATATATATATATGTTGAGAGCCAAAAGAATTTCTATTTTCACAAAAATTTAAAAAGGAAGAAAAAGACACAGTCCTTTTGGAGTCTGAGCTCTGCTTCTCCATACAGAGGGCTCTGACAGCATACACTCAATTTGTCTTCCTTGAGTCCTTCAAAAATGTTGATCTGATCTGGGTAAATACTGTCACTCTTGCCTTTGCTGGAAGCCGAAATCTTGCAATTCCTGCAATATTCCAATCCTGCCTACTTTTGAAGTAGACAAAGATAATAAAATACCCATATCCATTCATGTCTCTGTCCTACACAGAGATTTTACTTACTTTACGTCAAGAAACAGCAGGAATTAGATGGAAAATTTAGAAGCAGGCATTGTAAATAGATCCAATCCATATTCTCTGTTTTTCTCTACTGAAATCCATAAAACAGCTTTATTTCTTAATGGGGTGCATCTTTCTCATTAATAAAAGATGAAAATGCATATTTGCATTATTTAGTATATTCTATATATCCAACTTCTGCATGTCCTTCAAAAGGCTCTCCTCTTCCTGACCTCTACGAAGTGCCATTCAGGTAACTCAGTCAAAAAGGTCCCGAGCAGCAAAGGTTGCAGTGCCATGGCAGCTTTATAGGATGAATTCATTTTGTCTAACTTGTCCTTAAAAACCTTCAGTGATGGATGCTGCAGCGTGCCCAGACAGCCTCCTCCCCTCCTCACACATCCACCTAACAAGTTTTTCCTAATCTTGCTTTTAAGATTTCCTGCAAACACTGACAGTCGCTTCTCTGTGGATGCAAAGAATGCCTGAGTGCTGCCCTTGTAGCATCCTCCCTAACACCTGCCCTCTAATTCACTGCAAGAAAGTATTACAAATCTTTTGTGCTGCTCCTGGTTTCTCTTCAGGGCTGTCAAACCATCATAATTTTTTTTACTGATCTAACATGGTACAAGATGAAAACTAGGCCTTTCATTTTATATCATCACAAAATCTCTGAAGTCCTGGCTCAGGAGGACACCTTTTATATCAGACCCTGGAAACACTGAGGTTACCCTGAGATTGCCCTTTTATACCTTGCAGTGGTTAGCTTTCTGCAGGGCCCACAGAAGCCCTTTTTCCATTTCCATAGATAAAACAACTGCTGCCCTTCCTTAACACCACATTTTCTGAGAATATCACGGCTGTGCCTTGCCTTGTTGCCAGCTGGCTACTCCCAAACCTTGCTACGCTGTGGGTGAGCAGCTCAGCTGGTCCTCCCAGCCTTTTCAGTCAGAGGATGCACAAAACCCTGCAGCAACTCAGCTGGCCCTACAGCTGCTTCTTCCCTCACAGCAAGACAAAGCAGAGGTGCTGATGAGTTGCGTCCTACCTGCAGTGGGGAGGCACTGGCCCTGGGTTCTCCCAGACCTCAGGACTGTTCCCATTTGTTTTCCTTTCACCAGACACTAATGTCATTAATTTTTGCTACTTTTTTTGTTTTCTGTTGTTGCTTTTTTATTTCCTGCCATCTTGCAGAGGTCTGTCCATTCATTCAAATAGTAATTTTTTTGTCTGCAGGTATAGAATTTACTTGAATTGCCTAATTAAGATGTCCATCCTTGACGTTAAGCCTCTATACAAGTCACATTAAAAGTACACACTGAAAATTTCCTAAGTCTGCAGGATTTACAGCTGAGATAACCAAACACAGTAGTACAAGTTAGAGATTTTCAATCAAAATGAATGCAAATATTGCAAAACACACGGAACTTCCCTATGCAAAGGTACACTGGTAATAAAGGTCTACAGACAGAGTTAAGGATAATGGGGGCAAACCCTCACATTTCCATGAAAGACATCAATAAATAAGTAATTTTAAAATTAGCTTAATTCAAAAATAACTGAATCTACTTTGCTACTGTTATTTTAAAAAACTTTATTTCCTCTCTTCTCTCTCAAGCTTTGACCAGTTATTTACAGACCAAGCTCTGCTTCAGTTAGATTGTTTTGTCTAGAAATACTAATTAGAGATCAGTAATTTCTACTGATGTCATTACCACAACAAATCTTGAGGAAGAGCCTAGAAACTTGTTCCTTCTTTTTCAGAGGCATATACAGCTTTCAGAGTGTCTTCTCACACTGAGTTCATATTGACTCAGACATCCTTCATTCCTCTGTATTATTACTCCTAAATCACACAAATTACATCAAAGAAACCATAAGGGTCTGACTTTTATCACCAAAATAAATTCTGATTTAATGTACTCTTTGCAATACTTAGGCACAATAGGATACATGATTAGAGTATAGTGAAGCTAGTGGTATACCCACCATGCCTTGCTAACTAAGGATGCCTGGTATAGTTCCAGTTAAAATTTGAACTTTGCAGCTCTTATGGTTTGGGGCTAAATATGCACTGAAGACTGGACACATAAAAGCCATTATTGTTATACGCATTGCACACACAATCAATGATGTTTAACAGAGAAAACAAGCTTTATCTGATTTCATTTCTCATTTAAAAGAAACTAATAATCCTAGCCCACCGTTTAAGTAAAACATCCTGAAAATTACACATGATTCTGAAAGAAGCAGAGCTGTCAGACAGTGGTTAAAAGCAAAACAAAAAAAACCATAAAACACCTAAGCACATGGGAATTCGACTGCAACCAATAGGGTTGCTTATACCCAGTGGGATAAGCAAATGCTTTCATAGACTGGGACCAGAACCCAGTAGAATCAATCCCTAGGACCTAATTTTGAGCATAGACACGTGTACAGATTTTAGGTGGGTTTTGTAAGAGGGAGAGTGTTATTAAATTTGTTTGACAGATCCCTATTTAAGATGCAGATTTACACACCAGATGCCAGCCTGAAGCTGAATATTTCAGGGGGAAAAAAATCAAACAAAATGGTTAGATCATTTCTGAGAAAAAACATAATTTGATCTGACATAACCTAATTTCTGAGGTTTTTAATTTGCAAACTTAAGCTGTACCCCCTCATACTTTTCCACAAGTAAAATATGAAGGGAGATACCATAGTCTCCAATTTGTGCTATGGGTAATTGTATGTGTGTTCATGCTACAGGTTAAAAACCTTCACTATTTTAAAATGTAAAAGTATTTTAGTTATAAACCTAAATCCTAGGAGTAAAAATACTTTTTTATATTTATATATATAAATTTAATCTCCAGAATAATACATATATGTTCACTGTTCCCTGTTAATAAAGCACCCAAACCACCTCCTTTATGTAACATTCATTCACTAAGCCTGGTGTTGCCTGATGAGAATATTACAAACAAACCTATGAAATGTGTTTTTTAATTAAAAGCCCATTTTGTGACCTGGCAATGTGAAATAAGCAGCGATCAGACTGTTAAGTCCGACAATACTGAACTGGCACTTTGTCCGTGGCACAAATTTCACATTTATCTGCATGCTTAAGTGCTGTGCTGGACAGAAATAAAACGACACTCAGTCTTCCAAAACAAACCCACAGGGGACCTGGACAAACACTTGGCATATCAGGGGGCTCACTCTAATAACATGTTACACCAGAACAATGAAGAACTATCCTATTTGCATTCAACAGAAATAGACAGTAACTCTGTGGCAATTATTTCACACAAGTCAATGTTCTGGTATCTCAAAAACACCCCTGCAAAACCCAGCAAAGGACAAGAAAGGCGAACTGTATGCAGATCAGCCTTGTGCAAGGGTCTGCCCAATTTGGCCAACTATCAGTGAAAGAACTCCTTTTTTGCCGCCGGATCTGCTCAAAACGGGTCTGTTACAGGTAGGGTTTGTTTCAATGAACTTGGGCTGCAGTGTGAACTTCAGCAGGATCCCTTGAAAGGCAGGGGGTGATTTCTTGGTCATGGCAATTGTGCTTTTGACTCCAGTCAGAGGAGGAGCAGACCCTCTGTCAATGTTACTCTCAGGCTCGGATGGTAACTGCACACACTCACTCAACACACAGTAAATGCTTCTTCACCTTGCCATGCATGAGAAGGCGTATGGTAAGCGTGACATTGAGACCTCCTTCAGACACTTTTCCGTCCTTCGTGTTCATCCTGGCCTTGTATCTTCAATACTTGAAAGTAGCTTCGTTTTTTTTTTTTTTTTCTCTATTCACTTAACCTACAGAGAGAGAGAGAGGAAAAAAAAAAAGAACCATTTAGTGGCTGAAGCTACTCTGAACTGAGAATATCATGTTGTACAAACCAATTAACATTCCTTCCTTTGATTTTCTGGACTACAGTTTAGTGTTGAAAAGGCTCCTTTGATTATTATCCCTCCCCATCCAACTCTAGCCCTTCACCAATTACAAGATAAACTCCCCTTTGAAACCTTAAAATTTTTTTTAATTTCCTGTATTTCAAAGTTGAAAGTACAGAGCACAGTAGAGTGAAAAATGATGTTTTCTTGCAAAGAACACTTTAACCTTTGCAGTGTGTATATGAGATACATATATATATATGCATGTATTTTTTACATGTGCCTTGTGCTTTTTTCATTTCTCTCCTTGTTACTACCTCTCTCTCTTTTGCTCTTGCAAAAGAGATATTTTTGTTTTCTCTCCAGCTAGAGAGAAATTAATTCTGAGCCTAAACACCGATCCCTGCCAGCAACAGTGGATGACACATTATCAAAGACATCTGAATAACTAAAAACCACTTGCTGTTGTAAATCTGGGCACTGTCTGACTTTGTTTTTGTCTATGAGGCCCAGAGGTGGATCAGTCCCTCAAAGGCCAAAGCTGAGCTTCAGCCCTCAGTAGAAGGAAGATTTTTCTTAATTCCTAATGACAAATTGCAGATTTTCAGTCATTTACAAAGCCATAAATACGCTAAAATGCTAATGAAAGCTGCAAGGGCTGGCTTTGAAGGGATAAACAAGATACATTATGAGTTTATTAATGCAACGAAATTTATCAGTACAAACAAAAATGGGGGCAGGAAGGAATATTACCAAGGGCAGGCAACTTCCACAGTAGAAAAGGCTTAGTGACTCCTTATTCAGTTTTGTCCTTTTCAGGCTTATCTCATAGAGCATAAAATCCTTAAACAGACATGATGCCTCTCAGTAACCATCCCTTTTTGTTACCCATCCTCTCTAACAACCCTATTAGCTTTGCGTCTTCGAGCTTCCCAAAAAATTGCCGTGCTTGGGCACTGGCTAATGAGCACTCCTAGGGACAACCATTTTGTGTTTCAGAGTACAGCAGTGTTTCATTAAGGTGGCAGGCTATTGTACCCTTGTGGAGATTGCTCTGGCATGGGACAAAACTAGTGGAGGGACCTATGCAATCATTCCCCTAAAAATGCTGGAGGAACTACCATGCCGACTGCTTCACCCATTGATTAAGCTCCATCCTAAGAGCCACTAAGCACTTTACTAAACTGAAGTGAAGCCCACCTTAGTTGAACATGTTATGTGTGAGAGAAGTCAACAGCAATGTTTAAGGAAAGAGAAAAAGAAACATGTATGGAGTGATTCCTGATGGACTTGCTGAGCTGCCAGCAATCATGGTCTTCTGGGAGACTGCATCCAAACCCACATTTTCAGTAGCCATTGGAAGACCACTCTTCCAAGAATTTGTCTAATGAATCCATACATCTTGATTCCATACATCTGGTCTCTGAAAGTTCTGGTCTCACACTTTTATTAATAGAGTGGAAAAAAGTGCTCCACTCTATCTGCCTTAAATTTGCTCACTGAAATTTCCTCTTGCCCTGTGAGTACTATTTTAAGATCATCCCAGAAAGTCACTCATCTGATTGCTGAAGCTTCTCACTTCAGCCTGAGCCTGTGAGTGGCCAAACCACTCCTGATGTTCTTGCTGGTGGGAAATACACTAGAAGATGTTTTCTCTCAAGCCTCCACAGCAGTACTTACGGCCACAGAGAGTTTCTGTGCCTTCAGTGACTAGAAGAGTAAGTAGCTGATATGCTTGGGGAGAGGTGAGAAGCAAGAGGAAGAAAGAGCAACTTAAACTCCTCTTTCCTCCTTCCTGATTTTCCCTTACCCTTACACTGGACTCAGTGTATTTAATACCATATGATCCATCACCCAGCCTGTAGACACTGACATAAATCCATTTATTCCACATTTCTAGGCTTATCACTTACATTACATATTCCCTATCCTGACGGAGAAAAGGGAGATGAGTAGCTAGGTGGCTGGATGAGAAGGCAGAAAACAGAAGCAGCCTGGCCATGTTTCTGATGCATTATGCTTGCAAGAGGGTGAGAGGAAAATGTCCCAAGGCAGATGGTAGCGAATGGCAGAAAAAGGTACCAGGCTGTGTTCTCCTTGTTTAAGGTTAGACCAGGACGAAGAGGAAAGCCTGCAACTGGATGATCATAACAGTCCCTTCCAACAAGTTCAGAGCCAGGAGCAGAGTAGATGGCTGTGGTTGTTCTCAGACTAAGGAAGGGAATGGTCTCATGCTGTTTACCTGCTTTTTGCTGAGGAAGATGTTCTGGCTCTGAAAGCCCATGCATTTTTTGCTCAGCTCTGTCTAAGATAACCCAACCAAACCCCAAATGCCAAACAGGAGTGCTTTGGTACACTGAACAGCAGAATACATCTTGGCATTCTGGACTCTGTGGGAGCAATGCTGGCCATCTGAGACCTCTAGAAACCCATGGTAGCGTTAGGGCATGCTTGGAAGATTTCAAGAATAGTTGTGTTGCAAGTATTTAACGTATTAAGTAAGTATTCAAGGTATTTAAGACCTTTTGTGGATTAAAATTTAGTGATGAAGGTATAGCTATGTTTCTAACGAGATGTATTCCCATGTGAAAAAATAATTCCAGACAAGTTTATAGCTGCCATGGCCTTTTACTACTGTGATGCCACAGCAGTGTGTTCACTTTGGAAAAAAATTTAGAACAAGTCTTTACCCCAACAACAAACCACTCGCCACCCAAGCCTAATTTTTTCCAGATAAAACCTGAAAAAAAAATCAGCAATAAAGGCTAAATGCCTTTTGCATTTTTTTTTTTTTAAAAACAGAGGCTAAAAATTAAATTCCACCACAAATATCATTAAAAATATCACTGCTACCTAATTTTTTAAAGGATTTTGTTACTGTCCCTCCTCCCAATAAGTTTAAACTCTGGCACCTGCTACCAAGAGGCAGAACAGATGTCTGGGGGAGGGCTGAGAGTATATGTGCCTGTAAGGAGTTAGGCAGCTGTGTGAGACACAAAAGGAATTAATTCAAAAAGGCAGTCTCACATGATAAGGAAATATGTGAAACCTGTACAGACACCATGAAGAGAGAAGATTTACTACGCCAGGTCATTTACATCTGCCTCAGCTATCCTGAGAGTACAAGAATTCTGGATAAAACATACACACTTTTAAAAAGGAAACCTACAGCACTGTTAACTACCTGGGTATTTCAGTTTTAAAACAGATTAAAACAGATTAAAATGTACTTCATTATCTTTAACTAACTAATTAAAGCAAAAATTTCTGCAGACACATCACAAACGTACTGATATAGATCTCTGTGTGCATGCCGATGTCAGATCATGGCACAAGGAAGGGAATGGTTTTCCTCCACAAAGCCTCCTGCCAGACAGCAATACATCCATGTATTTATAAACCTACTTCTGTAATATATACATGCTCATTGTGAATATCTAATCAGTAAAATAATTTCCCTCTCCTTTGCAAAATCAGTATTTTGAACAATTTACTACATTCCCGGCTTACATGTTCCTCTCTGCAAGCAAAGGCTAAACACATAAGGCTGGGGCAGCTGAGTCTGAGACTGAAAAAAAATCAGTGTGTCACACGTGTCATGAATGCCAGAGGAAAGTTACTGGACTCCACAGGTGAGCAGAGAGCATCGTGCAGGCAGACACACTCAGTGGCATGGCTAAATCTTAAGAGAGGGTGTATATGCATTTTAGCCTGCCTTCAGCAGAGAGCTGGCAGTGACAGGAGGACAGCTGGACAACATTGTCTTTCTGACCTTGGGACTCTGGACCAGAATGCACAAAATGCAAGATCCAGGGCTCTGAAGTTCCAGATAACAAGCAAAACATATCACGCCCATGGAGCAAAGGAAAGTAGCTCACATCAGATAGTTCCCAGCAAACTGCAAATCTTTACTTCCTATGGGACTAGATCCAAGCACTGGCACCTCATTGACTACATCTTGGTGCGACAGAGAGATATTCGCGATGTTCATCACACCCGCGTGATGCCCAGTGCAGAATGCCAAACAGATCACTGCCTTGTGCGCTGTAAACTTAACCTCCACCTCAAACTCAAACCTAAAAGGGGGACATTCCAAGGAGGAGACTCCCAAGTTAGCAGTCTTCAAACAG
>VYXB01008898.1:140950-151116 GCA_013397135.1 Pachyramphus minor | reverse complement strand
GATCAACTTTAGTGCAATCACACGGCACATACCGGACAACACATTGCATATTTTTACTGATACTAATCAAAGATCCCTTCTCAATCTAAATATTTTACATTAAAGTATTTAACAAGAATGTTTGAATGAGTTTTCTGCCATTCAGATACGATATAAAAACATAACTATTGCTTTCACTGAGAAAGAAGAGGATCTTTTAGTATGAAGTGAAAATACTGGTCTTTTTTTTTTTTTTTTTAGTTGGGAGCTCTTATATTCTTGGCACCATGTGATAAGTGAAAGATATCCTTAAAGTTTCAAAAATAAAGCAGACACATTTAAATGAAAAGTCAAAATATTACAGATGATGAAAATCCTCTATGAAATGTTATATATTTTGAGCATTATTAAAGGTCTGTAAATATTCTACTTATTTAGGAAAGCTTGCTGGGCCTGGATTTATCTTCCCAAAATGTAGGAATATAAATAAGGATACTAAGTTAGATAAAATTTATTCAGGCCAGAAGCTAACTTTTCATCTTCTAGAATCCACATATAAAATTCTGTTATATATTGACACAATACAGGAAGTTCATGACTCTGTTCAGTCTCTCACCCAACACGATAATCTTTGTTATTGTTCTGTTTTCCAAATTTAAGTTGGTTGTATCTGCCCAGATGTCTGTCTCCAATAATAAGCTGACTAATCATTCCTGTTTAGTTTCATCAAAAATCATAGAATGGTCTGGGTTGAAAGGGACCTTAAAGATCATCTAGTTACAACTCACCTGCCATGGGCAGGGACACCTTCCACTACACCAAACTGCTCAGTGACCCATCCAACCTGGTCTTGAACACATCCAGGGGTGGGGCCTCCACAACTTCTATGGGCAATTTGTTCCAGTGCCTTACCACCCTCACAGCAAAGAACTTCCTCCTAATATCTCATCTAAACCTACTCTCTTTCAGTCTGAAGCCATCCCCCCTTGTCCTGTCACTAGATGCTCTCACAAGTAGTCCCTCTCCATCTGTCATGTAGGCTCCCTTCAGGTACTGGAACATAGCAGTTAGGTCACCCCTAAGCTTTGCCTTCTCCAGGCCGAAGAAAACCAATTCTCTCAGACTTTCCTCATGGGAGAGGCGCTCCATCCCTCTAATCAACCTGTTGATACTCCTTTAATCTACGTCCTACCTGTGTGGGAGACTCTGGATCTGGATGCAGCAGTCCAGGTGGGGTCTCACCACAGCAGAGTAGAGAGGCAGAATCACCTCCCTTGAACTCCTGGCCATGCTCCTTTTGATGCAGCCCAGGATATGACTGGCTTTCTGGGCTGCAAGTGCTCATTGTTGGCTCATGTCCTCATCCACCAACACCCCTAAGTCCTTCTCAGCAGGGCTGCTCTCAATGTGCAGCACCTTGCACTTGACCTTATTAAACCTCAAGACTTTCATGAGCCCATTTCTTAAGCTTGTCCAGGTCCCTTTGGATAGCATCCTCTCCATTAGGAGTTCTTATGTGTTGATATGAAATCAGAATATCCAGAGCCAAAAAAAATAGTAAAAAAAAATAAATTATGTTTCTCATGCTTACTCAGCACTCAGTAACTGAGTGAACACACTGATTCAATCAATACCCATACAATGATGGAACTATTTTAGAGACTGGTAAGGACCCAACCAAAATCTAGAACATAATTCTACTAAACTTTAATTCAAGCTGATTCTAGTGTTTGATTGAAGTTAGAGACATATTCTATTTGAAAACTTACTGTCAAAATATTTATACTTGCATCCTTATTTTTCTTCAGACCTTTCTAACATAGCAATACTCAATAACACCAAAATGTGATGACATGTACATTTAAAATGCCAAAACTAAGGTAAAATGTAGATATTTATAATGCTGAATTTTTTTAAGAGATTATATGAAAATTAAAATTCTAGAAAGACCAGCTTTGTAGAAAAAGGAATATGATTTTGAGATGCCAGAATCACTATTCTTTTTCAGTTTTGATTTTACTTGAACCACATTCTTTTTCAGTTTTGATTTTACTTACAAATTTTGAACTATCCTTATATAACACTAGTAATAATAATTACTTATCTGTGCAGATATCACAGCAATCCATGCATTATAATCAGCCTTTCACATGTATTTTACTGCTTAAATACAGCTCAATAGTTATGGAACTTAAAGCATAAAAAGAGGTACCATTTTAGTTCTTTCTGATAAGGCAAGAATGTTTTCTAGCATATATTCTTTAGAACTCTTCCTTAATACTTAGCATTATGGTAAAGGTTTGGGTTTCTTTTTTAAAGGTAGAAATTTTTAAGGTAGACTTTCTTTGAAAGTCTAATTACTGTATAACAATTACTTTCTTTTGTCATCCTCACCCAGACTTTCAATCTGAATTCTCATGAAACTAACTTAATATTTGATTATGCCTTGTGTAGAGTAGCCCTACAGCTGGAATCAAACACAACTCCTGCGCTGAAGCAACTCCTGTGTTATAATGACTAGTGCTATGGCAGTTATAGGTGCTAAGCAACCTAAATTGCCAAATGCATTGAACCTTTAGTTTGCCCATGGCTACCTACTGAGCACAAGATACTTTAGATGACTATCCGTATTGTTCATGTTTAAATTCCCAAAATCACCAGCACAAGAAAAAAACACAGCTTCCGTCGTCACCACCACCACCACCACCTCCAAAAAAGCCCAAACAAAGAACAGGTGCAGAGAGAGCCTCCTGAACTCTCTCAAGTCCACTTACATAACTATTCCATAATGGAGGAGTAGCAACTACTCTAGGGATTTTATGTTTGGTTTATGGAATGCTCCCAGGAGGTGTTAATCTCTTGATGATTTAAGGAATGTAACATTTGCTTTCTGACTGTTCATCACGTAAAAATGTAGCATGCAAAACATTTAAGATGGGTGGTCATTCACAGCTTTTTCACTTGTGTTATGATGTCATCCTTTTATTTAACTCACCCTTTTAATTTTTGTCTTTGAAACTGTTTTCAAAGGCTAAATTAATTTGCCTAAATTGCCATTTAAAATGACTTTGAACATATTGCTTGTTTTGCAGTGAGTAGTTCATAGGGGCAAAAGTCCTGTGGTTTATCTGCCAGCTTGACTAGCCAGTTTCAGGTACTCAAGATCATCTCAAATACTATTAAAGACATAGATTTGAGAAATTGAATCTAGTCTTCACTGTAGAAATCTTAACCAGAATGAATCAGCTAAATTCCATTTCTTCTTTTAGTATAGTTCGTGAAAAGAAGGAGACTGTTTTGGTGTGGGGCTAGTTTCATCCTACAGTAGGTAATTGAAATCAAATGAATTATGCCCTTTAAAAATCCTTTTCCTTCCTTTGGCTATAAAAGAGCTTGAATAACTGTCATATTGACATAGCGTATTTCTTAAATTTTTAAAGTCTCACACCAAATATTTTATTGAATCTGACTTTTAGGCTTTTGCTTACTTCCATCATCTTCCAAAAGTATACCTCCAATTCGCGATCAGAAATATGTATCTGCGTTTGAAAATCTAGGTGAAAATCTGACTTCAAATCAATAAATACCTGTATAAAGTAATAACACTATAGTTGATCTGTACTTTTTATCCAGATTTTCTGTGCAGAAGCAGGTTCTGCAGCTTTTGGAAGCCAAACATATGTTTTTTCATGGTCTGTCAGCACTCTAGTACAGTAACTTAACACATAGTGGTGGTCAAATCCGACCATCTGACAAGTTAAGTTAGATTCATGAATTAGATGGTTTGTATTTCATGTAGCATTTCTAACTCAGACTCTTCAACAAGGTAATAAAATTAGGGTGCAGCAATCCACCAATAATTTGTTTTCAAATTCTTCTAAGAAAATAATTGATTTCTATAGCTAAAAGGAAATAAAACCCTGGAAATACAACATATGCTTTATTATTACCAAAGAGTCAGGGCCTTTCTTTGCTTTTTGTGCCTGTCTTAATTTTATCCCACCCAAGAAACCAGTTACTGAACTCTCCTACAGTACATCAGGCACCACCAAAACTACAAACAGGTAGAGCTCATTTCAGAGAGATAGTTTGCTTTTCCTGCATGTCAGCAATATAGTCAGAAAATGCTTGTACCATATTACTTTAACATCAAAGTTGCAGAATGTTTAAGACAATGAATAAAACATGAAATTTACTGCTCACGGTATTTTGCTAAGGTTTCACGCATGCCGACAGATCTGAGTCTTTAGAATTATCTTTTCTTTTTTTTTTCTTTTTAACTTAAAATTTGAAATCATTTCACTCTTAGAATATTTTATCTCAATATATCAGCTCATGTAACAGTTTACATGCAGAAATAGCAGGGGTCCAAATATGAATACCTATCTACACAAACCCAATGTACATAGGTATGCTTAACTATTTGTAAAGGAAAATCATCTTCTTTTCGTTGCAATTAATTCTACTGAAACCTCATATGATTTTGTAATATTGATTATTGTTCTTATAAATACAAAGATTGTTCACCTTTACAATTTTGATATTCTTTTTTTCCTGTAGAGATAAAATTAAATGCATTTTTCCCATTAAATAAAAACTATTTGACATTCCTACGCACATTTTTGTAATGGACTGATAAATAGTTTCAGTATTTTTGATGATATATCCGAAGTTTATCCACCAATGATGTTTTAAGTGTTTCTTCCATCTCTTTCTTTGAGTGAGTCAATTAATGAGTCAATTAAGTTAAAATATATTGTGTTCCTTTACTTTCATTTTAAGAATGTACCTAGTAATGTTATCTGATTTTCTTGTTTTTATAATTGATGGTAAGTGGTTTAGAGTTGTAGTTAAGGTCATATAACTTCCAATCAAATAGTTAGCTATTGCATTGGATAATTCACATTTAACTGCTCTGCAAAGTCTCTTAATATGATATCTAATGTACAGGAAAACAAGGAGTAATTATCTAGAGAGATTAAGAGCTTTTGTGTGTTAAGTGAACAAATCCATTTGCTTCAATATTTCAATAATATTAATTTAAAACAGTAAAAGAGAACTCTCTACCCAGGATTTGGATAACTCATCCAGTTGAAGCCAAACAAACAAAAATAGTCTAAACGCATAGTGCATCCTGACCACTGTGAGTTGCTTTGCTGATGAAATGTAGTCGTAGTTGACAGTAAGCTACTAGCCAGCTTTCTCTGAGTTTTGTAGTGCTGTTGTAAAGTGATGAAGAACAGTGACTTGGAGTGAAACTTTTATATACAGGTAAAATATGATAATATCCTTTGAAATGTAACTATGTAACATTTCGGTCAGGTCCGTGTTTTGATGTTTGCAAGTGGAAATTTTTTAAACGGAAATGAAGGGGAAAAGTTGCATCTGTATCAAAATACAAATCTAGCAATACTGTAAATACCTTGTTGGTTTTGTTTTAACATATTAGAGAATATGGTAATTATTCCAATACTAAGCGAAAGAATTTAGAGTGCTGCAGATGCGGCTTCTGTGAGGTGACACCAGGAGTTGTTCCCATATCAGACAGGGACACTTCTAGATGACTACAAGATGGACCCAGCACTGGACAAAGCTGAGCCTGTCAGTGACGACGGTGGCACCTCTGTGATAAAATATTAAAGAAAGGGTAAAACCTACTGTGCAACAGAAACCAGGAGAAAGATGTAAAAAACATGAGAGAAACAGCCCTGCAAGGCACTAAGGCCAGAGAAGAAGTGGGAGGAGATGTCCCAGGGGCAGGGCCTAGATTGCCCTGTAGCCCATGGAAATTGCCACAGAGACAGGTTTCTGCATTGCAGCTCATGGAGACCTCATGCCAGAGTAGGTGGATATGCCCTGAAAGAAGCTGCAGCCCACAGAGAGCCCAAGCAGGAGAAGAAGGTTATTAACTGGCAATAAATTGAATTCATTTCCCTACATGAAGTCTGTTTTGCATATAAGGGTAATTGGTGAATAATCTATCTGTCTTTATCCTGACCCATGAGATTTCCATTGTATTTTCTCCCTATTCTGATGAGGAGAGGGAGTGATAGGGTGGCTTTGTCAGCAACTTGCATCCAGCTCTTTGTAAAGGACCCATTTAATATCTGTCTCTCACTATTGACTACCAACATACCAAAAAGTACTAACTTTAATTGAATGACTTTCTGACAATTGAAATTAGGTGAGTTAGAGAACAGCTCTAATGAATTCTCTGAATTTTGCATTAACATTGCCATGGTAATCTCTTACTTAGAAATATTTCTGTCTAACAATCTAAAAGTAAAACAAACAAAAAACCAAAGAAAGTCACAGAGAAAGTTGTGTTCGTATATGAAAAAGTCTGATGGCATTTTGGAGATGTCACTACAGACAAAACACAAACTGCTGCAAGAGAGAAACAAAGTTAATTGTGCATTATGGGATATCCTAAACCTTTATGTCAGCTTTTGCTTAGAATACTAACTTATTTGTAGTCTATCTTTTTGCTTACAATTTTAACTATTATGTTCTCTAGATTCATAGGAAGTACTCTATATTGTTCAGAACAAAACATCAGTAACAGAAGTAAAGATTTGTAAAAAAAATATTTTGTAGGAAAAGACTGATCAAACAGATACAGAATTAGATCATAATTCTATTGACTTTAGAGTTCAAAAGGATGCTTTTTGATTAGTTTTCAAAATGAAAGTTTGCACACGTAACAAATATGTCACTCTGTTTCTTTGCTATTCAGATTTATTACAGTTCACATGCCTAAAATGAAATTAAACAAAGTGTAGGATACTGAAAACTCAGGACTGCTTAATGTGACTTTACCTGAGTTGTCTTAGAAATGCTATAACTATATTTTCTGTAGCTCTCCCTTTTAGTGGAATGGAAAAGAATGCAGCACTTTGTTGCAGGGTTTTGGTTTATTCTTGACTTCAAAAACTGGTGGGTTTTGTTAGTTTTTTTGATATTGTTTTTGAACTGTTAATTTAAAAGAGTCTCCAGATTCTTTCTTTGATAAAATTTTAAGGATCATTTCTGCAATTGGAAGTGGGGAAAGAGAAATAATCCAATACAAAACTATTGTACAATGTGTACAATGTAACAGTCACTTTTGGAAGTATGAGATGCTTTTTAATGACTTTTGGGGTCTTATCATATATAATTATATATAATAAAAAATACTGTAACATATTAAGCATTTTTTTTTCACTTTTCATGAGAATAAGAAAGAAGGAAAAATAGATAATTTTTTTTACAGTGGTCATAACATAGAAAAAAATGTCACTTTTCTGGTTCTGTGTTACATATTGCATCCTGTGATTCCCAGTGGGCTGCCTCGGAGCAAGTAAGTGGGAAGTAAAAAGAGAACAGCTGAGGCAGCAAGAACCTATTTATTACGAAAATGACTGAGGGCACCCCAAGTTGTGCAGCAGTGTGTTCCCAACATATTAAAAGTCTAGCCTCTGATTCAGCAAGGCACATCATAAGCACATTTGTAAGCATGGTTCTTATTGTTTATCTGAGTCAAGGTCATATCCATTAAGGTTAAGACCTTCAGATGGATATATGTTTATCTGAGGTACACTGAACTATACTGTCTTTCTTGCTTAAAGCCAACCGGTAGGTTTACAAAACAAGATCAAGAAAGAGCAACATTTTAGTGTTATTATAACTACATATCATTACAGTATGTGCTTTGGCAAAACCAGAAGTTGATGAATCTCTATTGAGCTCTCTCCTAGTAGGAAGGAGCCTTTACTCTGTATTGAATATGAAGGTGACAAAGACACATGTCTGTGAGGGTGGCTTCTTCTCCAGGGCAACTGAGGATATTCTGTTACTAAGCTAAACTTCCAGGAATTCTCTCCAGTGACACTGGACCATCCAAAAAATGGATCTATGAGTAATGAACACTCGTCTAAGATGACTCTGAATTAGAATTTTTTTTTAATGATTAATCATTAGAAGATGATTAACAGAAAGTTGGATTAATATTCCTTACGGTTCCTCAAATTGCCTTTTTTGCGGCGTATCATTAGTGTCATATTTCTAGCAGACATGACCTGAAGTCATGTCTGATGTTTTGCATCCATGTACATACCTCCCTTACAGCAGCATGGAAGACAGCACTAAATAAATCATCAGACAGGCTGAGCAAGAATTTAAAATCAGTTCCTGTAGCCCTTGGGAATGCATGGGACAGCAAAAAGCATCAATTTTTAACTCTTCCACTGTATATCAGCAGCAGATTTTTTACTGAATTCCTTTCTACTTCTGACTTTTTGTTGTGTTCCAGTCATTTACAAGGGGAAATTTATGCTTTTTCTCAGCAGTTATTGAGTTTGGAATTCACTCTGTTTGCCTTAAAATACCTAAAGCCACCCATTTTGTGATTATCATTCTCTTAGCTCCCTCTCTATGGATGAAAGATAGTTGGGTCTTGGAATGCTTCCTCCTTCCCCAAACATATCCTCTCCCTTGGGATTGTTTCTGTTGTGATTTATCCTAGGATAAGAACATCAGGTGGGAATTTCAGGCGGAACTGCCTAGATGCTCACTTAATGAATGCATTCCAGAGATGCGGGGTGGGGAAGAAAGCTGTAATGATTGCAGTTGACTTTGGTACACCTTGGCCTGCAAAAGGTTGTAAAATGCTGCTGGAGTCAACTGGGCAAACTGGTCTCCCGAGCTTGCAGGCAGCTTCTATCGAGGTAGATCATCCCCCACCCTGGCAGGGATGCTTGCAGGGTACATCCAGCCCAAAGACAGGAAATACTCACTTTTGGACATGCCCTAAATAAATGCCCTAAGATTGGGTCACATAAAGAGATAAATTTCTAAAGTAGGCTGGTAAGTGCTTTGTTGCTTTGTGGTTGTGAATTCTCTAAGGACAAAGATTGCAAACCTGTACTTTTCTAGCTGAACCTGCTTATGTTATGAACCTTTAGACGTTATATTATAAACTGCATTGACAATATTTATATACTGTATTAGCAAGAAATATAATCATCCACATAAACAGTGTCATATTTCTTGTGCCTGACTGAGTCTCATCTCTACTATTCTGCTACACTGTGCCGGGTAGAAAAAGGACATTTGGTGAAAGTATTTTCTTTCTCCACTGTCTGTGAAAGAAGACTGGACTAAGGTAAGAACCTTTGCTTTTAGATGGCTAATGTCAAGATAAAAAAGATTGTTCCTGCTTAACCTATAGGCGCAACACACTTTGATTCTGGTGATTTATTAGTGACATTTTCCTCTGTGACCTTAGAACATAAGTATGACATCAATGTGTCAAATTGTATATGTAAAATCTTAATTCCATACTTGAAATTAGTTTTCTTTCAACTATGAAAGTTGTCTATGTTAATACCATCATATAGAATTCAAATTGTAATGTTGAAGATTTTGAAAATCCAAATGACAAATTTACAATTCATAACAATCAGTTTCGGATATTACTTCAATATTTGACATATATATTAAGAACAGAACTCACTAAATGTACTTAAGGAACTCAGATACATCATTTGCAAAAATGTAAAAAAATACAAAAAATTATTAATATTTTTATAGATAAAATATTTTCTCTTTATATATACAAGTTTTTATTTTTATCACCTTTTATAAAAGGTTATAAATATTTAATAAAAATTACTGAAGTTATGGATTGATTTTGTGCAGTTAGATCATGATCTTGTGTTGATGTAACTGAGGTAATAAGGTGCTAGCAAAATGCTCTAAAGAAAAGAAAATGTTATTTTCAAAGGACAACTTATTACTCTAAAATAAGTTAATAATAAAGATACATTAACTTCCCTAATCTTCACTAGATTCAGACTGTTCAATGGAACATAAATTATTCATTTATTGAAGATATTATTTTTAGTTGTTGTTCCACAAGTTTTTCTTATTTCCAAGCCCCTAGGCAAATTATTCCTTTAAAAAAAGGAAAATAAAAAACTGTACCCAAAAACCAGGGAAGAAAAATATGTAGACACACCTAAAGCCAAATTTCTCACGTATGAAAACACCCTTTGATCCAAAAGTAGAGTTTAGATCCCATTAGCTGGAACTAAATACAATGTATTACCTAATACCTTAAAAGTGCTGTTGTTTCTGTTTCAGATCTAGCCTGCAAATGTTAAGATGGATATTAGTTTAGTACACATTATAAGTTGATATAAATATAT
>VYXB01008898.1:115420-140780 GCA_013397135.1 Pachyramphus minor | reverse complement strand
GCCTTAGCATGGAGATCAGTGCAGGATGCACAGTTTTTTGACTGGTCTTTCAAGTGGATATCACATCCCATATCAACTTACAGATTGCTATGGTTAGACATTAATTTATTAAAGCAAGTAGAAAATTATGGGTAAGGGTCATTATTGTTGTTCCACCAATTGCAGGAAGGATATAGATGCAACTGACGATGTTAATGAGCCTTAAACATCTGCAGAGAAAATATCTGCATCTTCTTTGAAGGGTGGTTTATTGATAACATTTATCCTGATAAAAATTGCAAATTTAAATGAAAACCACTGATATAAAATTTGTCAAGCTGGCTCATAAAGAAATATTTCATAAGAGAATAATAAATTTGTTTATTTATTTATTTATTTATACTTTCTATGCTAAATGACAGTTATTCTTTCCTAAACTTTTCCTTATATTGCTGTGAACCAAAGGGTTAATGTGTATTTATCACAAGCAAAAGAAAGTGTAAGGCAGCTTTTCCAGTCTATCCAGCAATGGTCTAACATCTTTTTTAAAAACTTACAGAAACAAGCGAGTCTTCAACTATTAGGCAAAGAAGTACTTCTCAAAGGCCCCTTTTCATGGGGTGAAATTAATTCTACACATAGTCTCCAGGTTTTACTTAATTCCTCAGACAAGACCCAAATTGGACAATTGTGTAAATTAGGATTGTATTTGATTAACTAAAGATTACTGAGTTATCTCATTGTTGGCTTTAAACTATGCTTTCTTTGCCCTTTGTGCTTTTGTTTGTTAGTGTAGAGAGGTAATAATGGATTTTGTTTATTTGTTTTACAGAAAGAAGCCCAAGTAATAGCATTAGTATGAGAATTACATCATTACCTAAATTACATTTAGGTTTCACATATTCTGAAACCTGCGATTATCGGTGGTGCTGATACTGTGTACTCATTTAAAGTCCCATGTAAATCAAGATTTTATAAATTGTAAAATAAATTGTAGTGTTCCTCTCAGTTTTATTTTATTGTCTTATCTGCCTTCCATCTCTTGATTTATTCTTGAAGCTATCTAGGGCAGGAATTGCTTTATACAGCTCCTAACACAATGGTGGTCTGATCTACGCTTTGAGGTGCAAGATGAAGATGCAGTTCTGTTGTGCTGACAGTTGGGAGACAGTGAGGAAAGAACTTCCTGTACTTTTCCTCATGTTTCTGAATTTATGATAATCTCTAGGTATGATTGAACTATTAAGAGACACATTGCCACTCTATATATCTTATAAATATACAAGGCATCATATCTTACAGATACTTATATCAGTTTGCCAGCTATGGTGATATGCTCGCAGGACCATTTCCCCCAGAAGCGGAGGATGAAATGAATCTTTAAATCAATTTCCTCACATGCATCCCTCTCTTTTATATTTTTCCCCAAGAAAGGTTACAGATTACTTTTTTTTCTACCCAGTGGAATTATTTAAATGTCTTCCCAGATGCGTTATATATTATCTTCTAGAGCTATAAATTAAATATTTCTACAATCTCTTCACTCACATTTCACTTGACTGTGTCTTACTTGCCTAAAATATACAAGCCAGGTATATTTACATGTTATTATTTTTATTTTACTAGTATATTCTATAGAAGATTTTTTGATAAAATATTTATATATATACACACATGATTTAAAAATATGTTCAATTTTGAGTTTGCAAGTGTTACTTACTTTTCCACACATAGCCTGTGGAAAATCTAGTTGTAAAGACAAAATAGATTGCTGCTGAAACAGAAAACCACATTTTAGTTTTGGTCGCTTAGATTTTTCTATATCACCAACCCATATTTCTTCTTTAAGGCATCTGTGCTCTAGTTTATGTTGGAAAGATAACTATTAACCCTATCAAATAAGAAAAATCTCACAGATTGAATAAAAAATATATAAAAGTAGTAACTATTTTACTAAGTGAATAGCATTTGACTACAAGATGTAGTATACTGAAAACCTTCAAATGCCTTTGAACAACTAATTTTCCTTCTTCAGAATGTATATGTCATATATTTTCTGGAAGTATCCATTTATTCTTCTATGAGAGCATAATTTTCTTTGTAAGCTTAGCTTGGTTTTCCCCAGTTTGGTTTGGTTCACAGATTTTAGCTGGTTTAGCAATTTCATATGATTCCTGTCTCTTATGAGGAAAGACTAAGATAGTTGGAGCTTTTCAGACTGGAGAAGAGAAGGCTTCAGGGAGACCTTACAGCAGCCTTCCAGTACCTAAAGGGGGCTTAAAAGAAGTCTGGAGAGGAACTTTTCACAAGGGCATGCAGGGATAGGACAAGGAGGAATGGCCTTAAACTGAAGTTTTAGGTTAGATACTAGGGGAAAAAAAAAAAAAAAAGAATTATAAGGGTAGTGAGGCACTGGAACCGGTTGCCCAGAGAAGTTGTGGATGCCCCATCCTTGGAGGTGTTCCAGGCCAGGTTGGACAGGGCTTGGAGCAACCTGGTCTAAGTGGAAGGTTTCCTGCCCATGGAAGGGTGGTTGGAACTTGATGATCTTTAAGGTCCCTTCCAATCCAAACCATTCTACAATTCAATATAAATCAACTGAAAGAAAAGCAGGGGTTTTTTTTCTACCCTATTTTCCATCAAGTACCTCTAAGGCACAGCTAATTCAGGTGTTTAGTATCAGCTTCAAGTTTTTGCATTTATACTTCTATCTGAGCCTAAGGAAGACCATGTAATATGAAATATAGACTTCTGAAAAAGGTTATGGAAGAAAAAATGCATTGTACTTCAAGATGCAGGGCTTTTTAAAGTTAGTTTAAACCTCTACTTATAATATTTGTTAAAGTGAATATTCCTTTCCTTGATCTTTCTTTACTCATTAACTACAACTTGATTTATTTCCAGCCTCAGTGTTACATCTCATGGTTAACTATAGCACATAAGTCTAATGTAGATAGCTAGCTCTTTTGGGATATAACTACATTTTAGGTTCACATTGACATATAAAATCTTTTCAGTGAGATAGAAGAGGAATTCTTTGTATTGTCCCAAATTGTACTCTTTCTTATTCTCGGGTATTCTTATTTTCTACCTAAATCAGTACTATTACCGCTACTAAATTCCAGGGTTATGACTCAGATTCTTATTCTTAGCCACTTGAGATTAATGAAATAAAAGTCAAAATAAACCCAGAATTAATACAAACAATAAAAACAAATCTCTCCGCATTTATCTTGGGCACCACCAGGTGTTTACCCATTTCTTCATCTTTCTATGGGAAAATAAAATCATGAACACAAGATTATTACATAAGTTGATTTTAAACCCATAAAGGCTTAAAACATGGAAAAAGGAAAATAAAGAGCCTGTTTGTCAGCATGTTTTTTTAAGATCTGGGAGAGTATACTCAATCAGGATGTTAGGAAATGAACATCAGTTAAGCATATTATACCATTAAACAATACTATCTGCAATGTGTCCTTGAAACACATAACAATGACAGTACCTCACAAAACAGGAAAGATTTCTTTGAATTTAAAGCAATTTAGGAAATTAAAAAAACCACAACAAAACAACAAAAACACACTACAAATTGCATTAAGAGTTATGTGGAATTAGAGCTGTTTCTTGAGTCTGGACATTAGGAAGCATTTCTTTACTTGGTAAAAAGGGTTGTTAAACATTGAACAGGCTTCCTAGAGAGGTGATTGATGCCCCAAGCCTTGTCGCTGTTTGAGATATTTGGACAATGTCCTTAATAACATGACTTAACTTCGTCAGCCCTGAGTTGGTCAGGCAGTTAGACTTGATAGTCAGTGTAGGTTCATTTCAACGAAAATAGTTCTATTCTATTCTATTCTATTCTGAGTCTGGGGAAAAAAAAATAGTTCTTAAAAACCGCAGGACTTCTTTTCAGAACACATAAATTGACTATTTCAGAATCATTTCAGTATAAATCAGCAACTTTCTAGAGACATATCTTGCCTCTATGGGTATTTGTTCCTGGATAGGGATATTGTAGTACTTCAGGAAAATGTTTAAAGCTGAACTTTTTTCCATGGGAAGCATCAGTTAAGGACTTTATAGTCTTATATCAAGGAAGAATATCAGTCATAATAGAAAGTGATGACATTCGATATCAACAAGCATTTAACATGAGTAAAACTTTGATTAGTTTAATAAAATTTGAAGAATATTGACATACTTTTCTACTATCTGTACCTTTTGATTGAAAAAGCCCTTTTATTGAAAACTGTACTCTCAAAATAACCCTTTTTGCAATACCCATACTTCTCAGGAAAAAGGTTCTCTCTTGACATAAATATTTCTTGCATAAAATGCCCATTTCCTGGTAACTACACTTGTAAGTAAAGAGAAGGCTAAAAAAATCAGTGAAACAGTAGTACTGACAAGACAACCTCACAGAAATTACATTCAGCTCCCACTTTTAGTTGGGTAATTCCATATTTTAAAATTTTCACGCATTAGTGAGGCAAACATTAATTGATTCACCTGGCATCTCTACTGTGCATTCATCCTCAAAGAGGTAGATTAGAAAATGATTGAGATTAATTCCCTGGAAGATTACAGAACCAAGCAACTCTCTACTTTCTAGCTTCCAGATGATACAAAGAATGAGTCTTCCATTTAGACAGCTATGCAAAAGTTGCTTGAAGTCAGTCTGTGTGGCTAAACTATGTGTAATAGAAATGTTTAAAAAGCAAACTAACAGCCAAAACAAAAACAAATACAAAACAACAACAATAAAAAAGAAGAAAGAAACCCTCAACTTTTGACTAGATGGAAATAATGTCTATCTCCATGGGTGGGAGATAACTGGGGAAAAGAGAATTTTACCTGAAATGTAATGCTTTATTACCAGGAGATATTATATATGAATTATTGAATTCAGTCTAAAATATCCTACAGTCTTCAGCAAGCAAGTTTCCATTTCACTGAAAAAGATTACATAAAAACTGATCATAAAATCTAAGAATTAGAGGTCAATAAGATGTAACTAAATTAATCTTTCCCACTCACTGGAAAATAATTATGTATTGTTCTTCAGAATAATTTTTCCAATGTATCTCATACTCTTCAGAAAATAATGAAGTTTCTCTGATTCTGACAATCACACTTCCACTGTCAAGCACAAAATTACTAAATACATGTAATATTCACATCAGGTTGTTAGAACAAAATACATCACTCCATTGACCACACACTAATAAAAATGCACCGTATTACTACTGATTATATATACTGATTATATTTCAGAATGGTTTTAATCTGAATATTTTTTTCTTATTGATAAAGTTCTGTTTCCTCTTTCCTACTAAAAATCAATGCAGTAACCTAAGAGATATTTCCATTCCCATAGTAGTCTAACTAAGTCTTTCAAGGCTTCCTGACATAAGATCTTGCTACTTCCACTTCTTTGAATCTGATATATTTACCTTTTCTTGTTACTGTAAATCAAGTCTTTTAGGCCAGCCAGCCATTTTTGTTACTCAATTTACCAATACTTTTAGCACAATTAAATTCTTAAATTACTATTCAATTTATGTGTGCCTTGAACATTAGACAATTAAAGTAATTTGGAAATCTGGAAAGTAAATTGATGCCACTGATTAAAGGGTGGGGTTTTTTTAGATAAAACCATCAATAGTAGTGCAAATAGCTCAGCAGGTTACATAGGAGAACATGTTAAATGTCAGCATTCTGAAATTAGATCTAAAAACTTACCAAAATTAATCATGCCATATCAAAGTTAAATGTTTCACAGTGTTCCCTTATTGCCCACAGTAGTTTCTCAAGCAAAACCATAAATATTTTAAGACATTCATGAAAGATGCAATTCAAATATAGTTAAAGATATTCAGATATTTTTCCTCTAATAATTTAATAGTTTAACAGTCTTTCCATGTGGCAGTGTCCAGAGTTGTAGAAATAAATACTACTTGGAAAAAAAAAAGCTTGTTTTTGTTTTGGGGGGTTTGGTGTGGTTGTTCTGGGGATGTGTTTTGGGTTTTTTTGGGGAGATATTTTAAAAACAGTACTAGTTTGTACGAAACAGCAGAAATAGCACACCTTTAATTGTTTTGGTTCTGGGAGCATTGGAATGTTTGTGCACACGTGTGTGTGCATATTTGAGAGAAAGGTGGGAGAAAGATGTGAGGAGTTTTATCACCAGGGGGCTTTTTCTTCTCCGATCTCCATAGTGACTGACAGCTAGTTATTTTCACAGATTCAAGGGAGCACTGGTCTTCACAAGTTTAATACATCTCACACATCAGGGAAGGCATTTTACTATGTGAATGTCAGCGCTGATAATTCCTTGAGATACTATTCTGCTGAGAACAGACCACTAATGTCAGACAAGAATACTTCTGTAGCCCAGTTTTTAAATGATTCTTAGACAGCAAAACCAATCCCCAACATACTGGCTACTATATGAAAGACAGATGCTGACATCCACAAGTGTTTTTTGGTTTAAAATGGAAAACTTGGAAAGGAAAATCTCATCCCATTTATTGACTGAAGCTGCTATGTTACTGGAAAAAGAAAAACACCTTAAACTATTGGCACGTGTTACCTGGAGCTATAACTTAATCAGTTGTAACACTCCTAAATTCTCCAAGAATGGTGTCTTTATTAATATTCACATCTATGTGTTATTCTGTAATTTGAATAAAAGCAGTAACAATTAAAAAAAACCCCTAACCATTCCTCTGAAAGAAATTTTAAAATAATTTTATTTCCAGAATGGATCTACTGAACACAGTCTATTCTTCCTAATATCAATTTATGTACGGAACTACTGTAGTTTTAAAGTAAGAAGGAAGTAAACTCATCCATTAAATTTAGACCATCTCCACATGAAGTGAATTACCTCATAAAGGCTTGGAATAAACTCAGTCTGGATCCATGACTCCAATCCAATCACACTGATACGAACAAAAAAATTTATCCTGAAGCTAGTATAAAGTGCATTTCTCACAGTGAAATATTATAGCAAATAACAATCTGTAACCACAAAAAGACATACAACTTAAGGTACACAGTTTTAGAATATAATATAAGAATTCACAAATCACCTTTAAAAGTTTTGGAACTTCAGACCAGTTTAATTTCTAGATATTCACTGTCCTCAGTACCCCTTCCTAGAACACTCTGGGACAGTCTGACTCACCATAGGTCTGTAATTTCAATGAGATCAGATTTTCTTTTCATTTTGCAACGACTGACTTGTAAACAGACTGCAAATAAGAATGCTTTAGGATAGCTAGGCAAAAAGCAATTCAAAACAATAGAGCATTTATAAATTCATGCTATGCAGCAGGCCTGACTGACACAGAGGAACAAAAAGTTCAACATATATATGATAAGTCAATCAACTGTTAAGTAGAGAGCTGAGAAGAAAATTAATTTCTTAATTAGAACTAATCAGGTAGTGAAGTCTATAAATAAAAGTAGTTTTCATAAAGGAAATAAAACGATAACTGCAATATGAAAGTTTCTAATGTAGTGAAAATTAAAAGTTTGGAGGGGTGGTACAATTAGAAATAATTTGTAACAGATTTGTAATTCCTGTTACAGATGGAAAGCTTTATAATCATCAAAAGTAAGATATGATATGCAGTGAAGACTTGAGTTCTATTAATGTCAGAGAAGATGTGGAAGTATTTTTCAGCATACTGTTAATACTTTCTAATAATGATCAGAATTGTAATACCAGTTTTCTAAATGTCCTGAGCTTTTTCTGTTAGTTGGGGCAATTTTTCTACATAAGCTGCTGTACATGTAATATTAAAAGGTGGATACAAAACTCTGAGTGTAATTTTGCATATAAAACTTTTGTTTCTTGATGTAAACTTTGACATCTGCAATTGCGCATAATGTGTATATGCAAAAGTTGGCATAAAGGTTGTGTAACCAAAAATTTGAGCATAAGATTTTCAACACTTCCCCCTCCCCTCTCCAAATTATCATCCATATGCCTAATATATTTTCCTTTTATCTTCCTCCAGGCTTCAGGCTAAATTTGGTTCTGCTTGGCAGATACCAACAAATGTGTGAAAGCAATAGAAACATTGTGTAATAACGACAAAAGAACAAAGCTATTGAAACAGTTATCTAGAGCATTCTCCCAGAGAATAAAAGATCTTTAATTAGCAACTATCAGGATATTGCTTTGCTAGAGATCATATACTATGTCTTCAAATGCAGGTCATCACAGAATAATTTTTACATTCATTGCTAAAATATCTTTATAGACACTTTTACATTTAAAAAAATGCTCTTCGTAAAAGACAGTTCTGACACTGAAAGAATGAACAGCTCAAAACCCCCTTAAAATTCACTTTTCAATATGATAAAGCTGTGCACTTTCAAAACCAGAACAGAAACAGTACGTAAAAGATTTGAATACAGCTAAAATTACTTGTATTGCCCTCTATACAGTGTCTAGATTAATGCAGATATTCCTTCCTAAAGAATCTGTACTGAAAGTACAGATTGTACTGAAAGTACAGAAAGTACAGATGTAGTGAAAACATTATAATGAAGAAGCATCTCTGGTGTTTAGTTACTAATATCTGCGTCAGTGAGGTGAAGCTATGAGAAAATATAATGCCTAATGCTATAATTAGTATATGGCTGTTGGTTTGGGGGCATCTTGTGTCATCCTCAATTATATGTAGCTGCACTGAGAAAGAGCCTATCAGAATCTGAACTCCATCATGCTTTCAAATTTTATGTCTGCAATATGTGACCTCTGTGTCAGTTGCTTTTGAACCATGTTGTATGCTAAATAAGTGACAATAGCTCAAATTAGATTTCCCAGATGTAGAATATAAATTTAATTTAAAGTTATTTTTCATTATTCTGAAGTGCTTTACCTCGAGAAGCAGACTAATGCACTCTGGATGCATCCTTTGCACATCCTTTCACTTAGTTTGACCTAAATCAGGTATAAATGCCAGACAGAAACATCAGCGGAGTTTACCACTATAAGTCACATGTTCAAGAGTATAAGTCAAGGCCACAGTTTGTATACAAACCTTCACAGGAAATCATTATGCAGATCATTTGTAGATTACACAATCTGGATGTTACAACCATCAAGGAGTTTTTAGTATAAAAAGTTTAGGCCACTATTTTGTTACAATCCTGTAAAAAAACTCCACATTGCAGAAAGCTATACAGCCATTTTTTTCTTGTATGTATATATATATACACAGAAGTTAAAGCGTCCTCGTGGCTAATCACATTTTGATTTAAGTAAAACAAGTTACTAAGGTTATGAAAGTTATGTCTACACAGATAGAGACTATCACTTGGTCTAGTAAGAATAGTCAGTTTAGTTTTTTCAGCTAATTCAGTTTTCCTCTTGGTCATCCCCATTCCCCAAACCATCCTTGAAAATCAGTGGTCACTGTGTCTAAACTTAATAATCTTACAGTTTACAACTGTACTAAGTTGAGGATATCTCTAATGTCACTAAGCATACAATTATAAATGCATCTCCCTGAAAACAATATGAACTTTCACCCATTTCAGTAGGTTTTCAGCTTGTCTGCTTATTGTTTCCCTTTAGTAGTACCTGCAGTGACTTTTTAGCTCCAGAGCTTTTCTTTAGTGCTATGATACCTCATCCCAGATAATCTTTAACTGAAGGGCAAAAGAGAGGGCAACAAATGACAAAACCCTCATGACTCAGTGCATGCTACGATAAAAGGTAGCTGGCATAGAAGACGTTTGAAAGGGAGGAGGACAGAGAGCAGAGTGGGGAAGAAGATAGAAGGAAATGCTGTCTTGGGCTTCTGAAACCTTGAAAGGGATGAACATCCTGCTGCTGTCTTTAATAGTTCATAACAACAGCTGTCTTCCACTTGTGAATGATTCCTATGATGTGGCGCTTCCTCATATGACATTCTTCAGTTCCTTCTACCTCTTGTATTGCTTCACGCCTCACTGCACCACAGGAGGCATCATATTGCAAAAAACTCTTCTCTTGTGAAGTGCCTAAGCACCACAGGAACAGCACTTCTCTGTCAGAATGAAAAGAGTCTTCATTACATATTCCAGGTTTGGGATTTCTGTCGTTTTCTTTTTGTTGTTCTGTTTGGTGGTTTTTCTCCCCCTCACCGCCCAGAAATATACCAGTAACAATGACAATTATCTGACGCCATTTAATAAACTAACATTGTAACAGAACTCAGTTAAACTGTCAGATACATTAAGGTGGTACCTTGCTGCATAATTTAGGTCTAATGTGCTTTTAAGTTTGTGAGACTTTTGTATACATATATGAGCATACATAGATATCATGTACACCTATGATGCTGTATAAATGAAAACTAAAAGCATACATAGAAATATATGTCTACAAAGTTATGTATATATGATTTTCTCTAACGTTTCTAATGCTTTATGTTTAATACTGCAAATACAAATATTATCAATCTAAACACAGCCTTTGGATTATTCTGTTAAGTATCTCACTGGAATTGTGAGGTATTATTTGATACTTGCTTTCTTTACTGTTCAGTGAAGGATAATGTGGAAAGTGTCAGACAAAATACATGAATCACTTTTATGAGCTGAAAAGCTCCAGTGACTACTGAGTAGATATTTTTCCCATTTGATTAAACAATGAAAAACTGAAGGCTCAGTCCTGCAAATGCTTAGACATATGAAGAATTTTACTCCCATAAGTAGGTCCTGGTGATATTATTAAATTCCTGGAAGTAAAATTACTCATATTGTTCAGAGCATGCAAATCTAAACATGAGCAATATATTAACTATTAAAAGTGATATTTTTGCTATAGATCTGCACTTTAATGATACATTATATTTGACAATGCCATTTAAAAACATTATGTAAAAAAACATTGCTTGGCCATTTTTTTTTTTTTTGAGTATGGCTTTTTAAAGACCAAACAAAATAAATTTTAAAGGATTATTTCATTATTAATTATATAAATTATTTTGAAGCCTAAACAATATAATGCATTGGTAAAAAATCCATTGTTATAGCTTGCAATTATGAGGTGACTGTGTATGAAAATGTGTATTTTATAGTCTTAATTACTATGGTATATCAATTAAACTGAAGAATACAAAGCAGCACATTCTGTAAGATACATTCAGCTGTTTCTAAAGTTTAGATCAACCATTTGTTTACTGACAGGTTTTGTTGGTGGTTTTTTTTTTTTCAAAATTGGAGAGACACATTCAACTTTTGAGACTTTTGACAAAGGTTTTAGTTAAATATAAAACTAGATAAGGTGAATGGTTTTCTTTTATTTTATGCAAAGTTTTGTTTTGTTTGTCAGGGAGATTTTTATTTAACAAATTCTAAAACACATTTGACAAATAGTACTTCCTTGGGAAAAATGATGTGAGCTGATTTTTATATTGAGCATGTCCACAAAAAAAGGAAAAAGAAAAAAAAGTGCTATTTTCACCTCACTTTATAATACAAAGTTGGTGTTTCCTATGATGGTTACAGATATGCCAATAAGAAGATGTATAATGAATAGTATTGTAGCACACAATAAAGTCTTACAGAATATTTATTAGTGAACAAATACAATACAAAAGATTTTAAAGATCAGATCCTACAATGCTTTGCTGAGCAAAATAGAAATCAGCAAAGAATGCAGAACTGGACAATAGTTAATTTATTTCTAATATGAGATGGATATGGGATCTTTGTATTGCATTAGTCATTTAGCCCAGATACTTAAAGGCATGAAACTTGAGCTTAATTTTTTTTTTTAGTAAATGTCATTTAGCCCTTTATTATTTATTATATGTATGCGTTAAATAATTTGAAGTCTAAAGAAGAATTGAAAACTTATTTGCTAAGCAAAAGTGCACTGATTTCTTTGGGTGTTTTGCCTGGCTAAGGACTGCAAAAAAGGCCTTAGGGAAGATCTAACAGGAAACCTATTAAGTGACCATGAGATCACACACTAATCCTATCCTTAGGATAAAATCTAATCCTATTTTTTGACTGAAGTGCTAAATTCCTCCTGGCCTGTCATCAGCACATGCATAATTACTCCTTTCTTGCTTTTCCCTGTATGTGCCTAAAAGAGACAATACAATGTCAACCTCAATATCTTTTATAACCTATGTTTATAGCATAATGACTTATTTAAAAGTATTAAGAATGTTATACTTTTACGTAAAACGTATATGAAAAAATGGAAAGAATTGGCTATTAACTTCAGTGATTGCTGTCCCCATCCATCTGTAGCTTTCTGGAATAGTTATATTGAATTATTTTTACTTATGGTAAATTCCTATTGGAGAAGATGCAAGTTTTCTAGCCAGAAATGTAAGAAAATATGGCACTTGTTCATTCAGCATAGATTTAGTAATTTGTGTATTTCGAAGTTCTTATTGTTAGAAAACGTTGTAAAGTACTGTGTTTCTAGTAAATAGAGACATTTAGATCTACTGAGCAATTAAGTTTTGAGTGCCTTCTGCTCCATATCCAAGAACTACTTGCAAGCCACATCCATGTAACAGATGCATACAATATGCTGTTATTTCTTTTACGAACTGTCTTACAAACTTTCTGTCCATGGATGTCCCAGGTTATTCAATTATATTTTAGGTACTGTATAAAAAAAAGAATATTATTTTTAAAAAATTGCATTACATCTGGTTTTCAGTTTGGTTTTGGAGTGGTTCTTTTGTTGTTGTTTTTGGTTTTATTGGGTTTCTTTTTCTGCAGTTTTGCCAGGACATTTAGTAAATATTTATTCAATGAAACTAGAAAGATTCAATAAGACTACTGTTGAATTTATTTGTCCCTGTAATCTCAAATTTCTTTTTGAATATACAGCATGTATATTCATCTGATTCAAAGAATTCAGTTGCTACCTATTCAACTAGACAGCTTATTGTGATGGTTAGTTATTCTTGGAGCTGCTCATTTTTCAGTCCCATCTTAAAGTATCTAACTAGACACAAACAAAACAGTCCAGCAGCTAAGTTTTCCTCTTTCATTTGTTAAATTGTAATAGCTTTTTAAATGCTAAATAATTTAATTATTTCCTCAATCACCAATGAATATGGTTTAGAAAAAAATGCAGAGTGAAAAACAAATATCTGCATTAGTTTTTTTGCATCCTATGCATGCTGCTCAATATTTTTGTAAGTAGCAAAATTTTTATATGAAAAGCCCCTATATTAAAAACAAAGAAAAATATCAGAAAACATGGTATAATACTTGCATTTCAGATATACAAACATCAAATCCTCTCCTTCATATATCACAGCAATCAGCTCAATATGTAAAGTGAATAAATATGGAAATATACGCAAGATACTGAGTGTAATATCAGGCTTTCTCAGGTAGACATTAAAAACTAAACAGAAAGATACAATTATTATAGAAGATTTCTAGTATTTCCATGTTATATTTTTCTGAAATTATTGTACCAAAATCATGCAAATCTGATCTCAAAAATATGTGTATACAACAGATGAATAATGAAAATGGTATCTGTCATTAGATCGACTGGAACTAATGTTCAAATCTTCTGAAAAAATACCAAAAACATGTTTGGATGAAGACTCAAACAAATTTTAACAAAGGCTGTGCTATTAACACTAATATTAATTTGTACCATGTACACCTCTAAAATCATAATTATTTTTTAAAATTTGCAAGCTGTATATGATAATATTCTCTTCCTGTCTCAAACCACTGGGAGTATTGCTGTGTCAGTTGAACAGTTTCACATTTCAGTGGCAGGAGTGATGTTTGAATGCAGCTTTTATTAGCTTCTTAAGTGCCCAGTGCTGTTCCCATTGGCAGTGCTCCCATTGACTTCAATCAGGGCAGGAACAGGCCCTAATTTTGCAAGGCACTTTAGGATCCTTTGGGAAGAAAGGTGTTAGAAGAATACACACCATAATTATCAAGTAGTTGTCAACAAAGCACTCTCACAAATATCTCCCATGGTCACAGAATGTCATATCTTAATTTCAAATTTCAGTTTGCTGTAGCAATTTTAATGCTGCTAATGAATTATTATTTGTCCAGGCTCTGAGACATTTTGTGACATCATAATTTCCAAATTTGACATGAAGAATTTTGATGCCTGTGTAATGAAAAAAATAAGCCAACCAAAATGAATTTTTTCTAGCATTATATAAAATAAGACAGACCAAAATACCTATCTCTCTTCTGACTGTGTTGCCCTAATTATAGCTAAAACATCCTTTATATGTAAGAATCTCAGAAGAAGGACTGAAAGGATGTACATATCTAAAAAGGATGCTTACAAATTTAAAATTTAGTAATATTCTAAGTATTAAATACTCTATGTTCTGTATGCTTTTACTTTTGCATCTCTTCATTTGGACAGTTAAACTAAAATAATTGATTTAACTTCTGGTAACAAGAACATTTGCTTTCAGAGTCTCTGCCCTGAGAATAACTACTTCCTTCTCAGTATTAATAAACAATTTTGACAATGTTAATCTTTTTGTTATTGAAATGCAGAAATAAGTATATATTAACCATATTTCCAAATATGAATTGGCTAAAAAGGGCTCCTATTTAATCACTGTGGTCATTTAACTTGCTGTAACATAGAGAGGGGAAAGGCCTCTTAGCAATTGTTCACTCACCTCCAAAAAACCCTGTGAGTCCCAAAAATAAACATGACCTGATTTTTCTGAGCTTGAGGAGAAAAACAACAACAATAAAAAGAACTATTCTTATTGAAGAGTTTGAATGACAGCTATTTAACATCTTTATATTTCATTCAAATCCTGCAATACCTATTCTAAGTAAAAAAAAAAAAACAAAACCCTACACCTTGTTTTAGAAGACAAGACAAAATGAAGACATTCAAAACCTGTAAGAACTTATATTCTATATATGGCTTTACAGTTCCAATCTCTGAATAAATAAAAATATTAATTTAACCCTCCCAGTACCTTTCTGCCACTTGGCTTAAACATTAAGAGGAGTAACCTTTTCAAACCAGCAACATTCAACTGAAAACAAAATACAGAAAAACAAAAATGAAGCATTTCAGAAACTGACCAGTTTTAGATTTCAAGGTCCTCAGGTGTTTAAAATGCTCTCTGATACACACACCTAATTGTATATGGGCTACATGATTAATATAAAAAAATACTCTTTCAAGAGGAAGAAAATACTTTGGTAACAGTAAGATTATACTAATATGTTCAGAAACACACATTTCTCCATCTGACAAATCAGAACTCAAACTACCGATTGAAGTAAGCCTGCATGTGTTAGACATATATTTAAATTCAAACTCCAAACATAAAGGTATGTTACACGAAAAATTCTGACTGAACCTGGTGAGACTACTCTCATCAATCAAATTATCCACATGTGGAAGTAGTCAGAGAACCAAAATCTATCTTGGAAATTTTGTCTTCATTGTTGTGTTAAATTGTCTTTCTCTTAGGATTGTGAAATAATACTGAGTTTTAATGATTAAATGAACATTTGTGAGGCCTTACATCAACACACAGAGCTGGAGGTAAGGGTACCTAAGTATAAGACAAACCTAAAGGAAAACAGCTTCACTACATAACTGTAAATTGAAATTACATAGTATTCATCAGGCCAAAGCTGGGAATTTTTGTTATTTCACCATAGATGATTACATAGAGCACTTAGTAATTCTTGAACATTTAAACAGTGTGAGGTAAAATTAATACATATTTTGACATGAAAAAAAAAATCTTAGTTATTTGGACAATTTTTCATAAGATAAATAGTATAAAGACAAATCTAACAAAACTTTTTAGTAATCCAACAACTCCTAAGAAATATTTAATAACAGACATCATTCAGTATATAAAATATACTGAAAATTGTAGAACACATTCATAGTATAAAACTATGTATGGATGAAAAATATTAACCATCATAAATACATTCAATTATATTTCTAAAAATTGGTGAATTTAGAACCATTATCTTAACCACTTTTTCTATTTATAGAAAAACTTTTCTTGGAAGAGTAGCAATTTCTTATTCTTTAGGGAAAAGTATTCTTAAGGAAGAATTAACGCACAAGTTAGTACAATACGCATTAGTCGGCTTTTACAATTGAAAACTTATAAAGTAATATATTGCACAGAAAATCTAATAGATCCTACTGTTCAACATATTACGCTATGTTGCCACTTATTTGTTGGTAGCTATTACCAGTCATGTCAAAAAGGAAAAAAACAAATATTTCAAACCTGATCAGAAATTGTCAATAATGAGTTAATTTTACCATTTAAATTACTATGATGAAAAGCTTCATTATATAAGCACTGCCTAATTATAAGACAGTTCCTCTTTTTAAGACAAAGTGCATTTAAAAAAATTATCCACAAAAAAAAAAAAACAACAAACAAAAACACAAACAAAAACCCCAAACAAACAAAAAAACCCGTCTGGTGCTCCAGACTCACATACATATAAATGCATGTTTATGTGAGTAGGTATTTGTGTTACAAGTTGACATGAATGATGCTATAGATAGAACTACCTAAAACATAATTTCCTTTGACATTGATGAGGGTTTTACTTAAGGTTTTACACCATCTATGAGAACTACAAAACCAAACACACCTCTTCATTGCCTCACAGTGTACAAATGGAGAAAGAAGGAGGGGAGAAATGTACACCATGTGATTCTGCTCAGAAAATCAACAGCTGTCTAAAAGACTATAATATTTTTCTTTAACAGAAACAATAACATTGAAGAACAATAGCTTAGATTCCTGCTCTGCACTCAAAATAAAATAAAAAGCAGCCTTGAAAGCAAAGGCAGGCAGTCTGATTCAGTAATGTGTAGGAAAAGAAGAATGACAAGGAAACAGAAAAATAAAACAGAAAATGTGTAACTGTTAACTCCATTTCAGAGAGTTAGAAGGTTTATAAACATTAATGTTATCAACTTTAAGAATCCATCAATATGTAATGTTTTTAAATCATTTCCATGACCAGTACTGACTACGTTGCATGCTCTGTTTGGATGGAATAAACAAAAATATCCACCCTTAAAAGACCAATCATAATTTAATCACTGAAAAAATAAAACAACCTTAAGAAACAGACAAAGCTGTAACCGATAGATATGTTATTGCCATTTGAGATTTTGAAACACCTTTGTAGCAGAGATTTTTCTTATGCATGGTAGCTAATAAAGTCTCTAACAGGAAGAGAAAAAAAATATAAAGTGTAAAGACATTCCATACTTTCAAAAAACAAAATCAATTGCAGGATTTTCATTCACTTCAAAAACATCAAATACACTGATTAGCCAATTTTTCCTTTGATGCACTTTTCATCATCACTAAAGGAAGATATTTATATTTAAGAATAAATGATTCAGCAGAATATTCATTCTTTGAAAGTATGTGGTTCAAGTTCTTTGATGTCAATGTAGGCATTTCATACAAATTTGCAAACAGAAAAATGGACATATTCTTGAATTTTGAGCTTAATGTGAAGCATACTGTAACCTATACTTTTGGGTTTGCTATAAATTAGCAAATAACCACCTAACTGAATGTGCAGTACTGTATGTATCTACACATAAACTCATGCAACCACATCATTACATCACTTATATGAATGACTTAAAAAAATTATGTCAAAACTATCTTTAATTGGATTACTAATTAATTTTAGACAAAACTAATTATATATTTGATTCAACTTAGCAAACTGCCAGCCTGAAAATGCTTTTAAAATGTTTAATTTTCCATATTTAAAAAAAATTACAATTATAAAATTGTATGGTGTCTGAAGAGTACCAATGATGTGAACAACACTGCTTTAATTTTTAGCAGAAAGCAACTGCCATTGGGACTACCAGATTTATTATAGCTGAAACTACAAACCTGATCAGTTCACCTAAGTTCAGCATTTAGAAAGAGAACAAATCTTTGTCATGTATTTATTACTGCATAATTAAATGCAGTTATGAATTCAGTATGTTAAAACTAAATTCAGATATCTGACCTTTGTAAGAACTGTTGTCATACTCATAAATACATTTGGTATGTATCTATTTATCCATTTGACTGGACAAAATAATTGCTATGGTAATGAAGTTACAGCAAAGTCAAGTTCTGGCCAGTTTAGCCACGTGATAGTACATGAAATGTAAAAGGTAGAGGCTTAAAATACCGGAATATTAATGCCCCTCAATGCATATTCAGCTAGTTGCAAACTGCAGTTGAGGTGAACTTTTGCTCCTAGCAACTCCAACCCCAAATTTATATTACTATACCAGAAAAGTTGAAATGTTGTAGGACTACACTGACTTTTTGGTGACTATGTGGATATAACTATGTGGATATAACATTTATAAGCTACATACACTATACAAAGAACTTTTGTTTCATTACAAACCTAAATGCTTTCAAAACTCACATGAAAATATTCTTACATCCCAGTAAAGACAATGTTAATTTAACAAATATAGTTATAAGTGTATGCATACATACATATTTGCACACTTATATATATGTACACATACACTTCCATACATATACACACACAAATATATATTTCTTTTTTAAATTACAGATGGTAAAAAAATACAGATGGTTAAAATAATAATCTACTTGGTAATTAAAAACTGTTTTCAGAAATTCAAAAACTGTACCAGATTGTCACCTCCCAAGTTTTAAGAATCTAATTTAGTACTTTAAGCATTTCTGAATAAAGTTGGTATGATGTCTCCAACAAAAGCAATGTCGTTGTTTGACCCCCTCCTCAAACATAAACTTTTTGCCACAGTATCGGTACAAAATTACCAGAAGGTTTCAATAATCTAATGTTCACATAATCAGATATACTGTTGAAATCATGAGAAGAAAATATTTTATTACATGAAATACTGAACTAGACAAGTATTATTTCAACCTTTTCAATCTTATCCCACTCTGGACCTTTTTCAAAGGTCACCCAGAACCATGTCATGATATACAATAGTAATCACGTATCCACCCAGAAAAAATCATTTATGTTTGACATGGTCTACAGTTTACAGCAAAATTTAAAAATACTGTAAATATAAGCCTGCAAAATTGCAGTAAAAGTAGTTGCATCTTCCATGGCAAAAACACCACAAGGGTTATAATTTGTATTAATAGGTATTTAATCTAATTCAAGGTTTTAGGACCAAGTCCACAGAATTAAATAGAGGTATGCCGTCTGTTCATAAGTCCATCACTCTGAAGAACCACATCTACACATGTGGATTATATGGACTTCCCATATAAACAGGACAATATGGGTCCAAGATAAATTTTACAGTGCTATACTATAGCAATGTTCAGTTGTCAGCAGATTGGAAATAGATGTGATTAATTTTTTAAGTACATAGCAGAACTACAAATGTTTATCATTACTGTACTCAAAATTTTCACTTTACAAAAGAGAAATACTAAGAGAATGGCTTATTTCAATAACAAAAAGCCAAACTCGTAAGAGCAAGGTAAATGTTTTGTAACTTCCTTAAGTCAATGGAATCCAGTTTTGTACTTACACAACAAGAAGCAAAATGTGGCCCATTAGGTGTAAGTTAAGTAGTTAATTTGATAGCCATTTAATTACAAACTTCATTACACTTTACTTCTTTGACTATTCAATTAACTGCCTCTTGTTCCTAGTACCTAAATGTGCCTCTTTTTTTGTGTCCTAACTCTGTTCTGTTCAGTGTTTTAAGAATAAACAATTATTCTAAAGCATAACTGTGCTTAGCATGTCTGGAGTATCATCATACTGCTAGCTCAATAATGAACAGGGAAAAAAAAAATTGTAAAGACTTGTGATATTAGGATAGTATTTACACACAGATGGATAAACACAAATCTGTAAGGCAGTATTGATGAACTGTAAGGAGACATATGTGCCCTCATTTCATCAGAGCACATTGCAAAGCTTCTTAGAAAGGTTGGGAAAAACAAATAATATGGCTGCCCTGTTCGGAGGGCTGCTGTCCTGCCCTCTTCTCACAGAAACACCTCGCTCATCTATTCCCCCATCCTCTTGTCACTACTTAGCTTGAGGTTCTACATTTTCCAGACTTAAGTGGATGATGCAGAAAGGAGGTACAAGTTCCCTACAATGAAATAATCAATAGAAATGTGAAGACTGTTTGAAGGTTGACAGCTATGGAATTGTGTCTGCCATTCACTCTCCCTTCTCTCCCCATTTTTCTCGTTTAATGCCAGTAGTATCAGTAGTGTTCTCAGTTCTGCATAAGACAGCAAAAGATTTCAGCCTCCTTCTCTATGCCAGTCTTTAACCAAATGAAAGGCTATTCAGGTTCCCTGGAGACACTGAGCAATATAAAGAACCTGCCCTCTAAAAATGAAGGAGCTCTTGTTTACCCTGTCCTTCAGGATATAGTGCTTTAATGGACTCTGCCCCCTGAGAGGGAACCATATGCATTAAACAGACTCTCAAGTTTCTGTAAGAAACAACATGCTGGTCAGACATTTTAGCTCCAGCTAAACAGAGGTCTAAAGAACCTACAGAACCAGAATCTTGCCTTCATATTTTCAAACAACTACAATTAGCTATTCCTGCCTTTCCAGATATATTTTCTAAAATGTGTTTACCATGGGTCATAAGCTCATTTTTATGATATTTTACCATTTTTATATTACTTTAATAATTAACTTATTATGTGATAAAGATACCACTGTATCTGTTTCCTAAAAAGAATACTCTTAAGATATAAGTTTTATAAAAAACTAAAACACAAGAAAACATTCAGAAACTAAATAGTGCAGTATACAGAATCAATGGAACATGTTTTCACAACCTTAAGTGACCATTAAAATAATAGATAGTAGGAAAAAAAAAAAAAAAAGTTAAAATTTGGGGTTTAGAACTATAGGAGTGGAAGATGCATTTATGTCAGACTTTTAATTGATACATAACATCTGGTGTTTCAAGAAGTGTATAAGAATGTCTACAGGGTATATCTTCAGGGATTAAGCAGTTGAAAGAGGGGAGGGGAGGGGAGGGGAAGGGGAAGTGGAAAGGGCAATGAGGAAGGGGAAAGGGGAAGGGGAAAAGGGAAGGAGAAAGGGAAAGGGAAAGGGAAAGGGAAAGGGAAAGGGAAGGGAAAGTTCTCACCCCTGAACTCACCATTTGAATTGGCTTGATATGGGAAAAACAGTAAAAAATATTTCTTTTACCTAATAAGAATATATGTTCCATATTATCAAAATTCATGGTTTTTTCCCAGTAATTATATTGAGAAATCAAGATTCTCTTCCACCTTTTTTTGTTCTTTTCTTACAGAATTTCATGCACTTTTGAAATAAAACGTGAGGCCATATGAGTGATTCAGCACACTCTACTTGTCAAAGGCCAAAAATTAAAAAAAAAAAGAGGGGAAAAGTCACTTCAATTACCAATCTAAACCAGTTTGATAACCAACCTAAAATAATATGTAGAATTCTCAAAATAGTGTGGATTTTTTTGTCTTGCAGTATTACCCCTTTGGTCAGCACTAACTCAGCAGATCATCATGCAGAAGGTTTCACTAATCTTGCTGACAAAACACAGGCCATATTCTCACACAAACATTTTTTCTTCAAACAAATTATCTTATTTTCAAATAAGAGGCACATCTCCCTTTGTCTGTGTGGAAAACTTTCCTATTTCCTATATCTACTCTTTCAATAATTATTACAATAATTATCCAAAGAGGATATATCCTTGCAGCCACTGTGTGGGAATTTCTACTTCCATTAAAGTTCTCATTCACAAACAGCCCTTTCAGATATGCTTCAGGATGTTAAGAGACCAAAGAATATTATTTTTCACTCTGTATCCTTTTACAAGGATTTATCTTCAGGAATGTACTTTCTGTACGTAAATGATGTAATTTTTTTTCTCCAGTAATGGAAGCATTTCTTTCTACTGAAGATAGGAAGCTGAAAAGATTTAAATTAATTGTTCTGATTGTAGTGTAGACCATTAGAAAAATTCTTCATTACCAATTATTAAATGCATGTGGAACACATGGAAGCAGCAGTAATATAAACCTCAGAAATGGCAACATCAGAATGTAAGCATAAACAGAATGCTAAAGCATTTCTGTCAACTATTACAAATCTAAGCAATTCCTGCTCATTTACTCATTTGTGGATGCTGCCTCTTTGTGGCAGCATGCCATGCAAAATGTACCTTTCACATTAAGGACCTAATCCTATGTTTGTATTGACACCTATGCAAACTCATGTTTATGAGTTTAGAATCACACAGAAGAGATATATATGCACATGAACAGACAAAGTTTTCAGGAACTTCTCATTCAGTCCTTACTGAGTTAACTTCTGACAAAGTCACCAAGGCTGAAAATTTTCTTACTTATACCCATTTAACAACAGTGTGCCTCAACTGGGTTTAAATGGGAGAACCAGACCACTGATTTCAGCAACGGTTATAAAGGCAGTAATTCAAAATTAGGCCTCCAAAATTGCACCTCAGGCAGCAACACACACATCTCTCACTAGTGTCAACAGGAAGTCTGCAGGAGATGGCGAGCAGGGAACAGAATAGCCATGTGCTGTGTCTCTTGTGACAAAAGAACACTCCTCATCTCTGCATTTCAAACTGAAATAACACTCTACGTACTAAACTGTCCAAGCTAAATACAGTCATGCTTGCTGGTTGGTTTGTGGGGGTTTTTTTGGGTTTTTTTTTTTTTGCTTTTGCTCAATGTGGGTGGCACAGAGAGAGGAACACATGCCAAGAAAACATTTATCTTGAATTCCAACAGACCAGTTATATAGCTTTGTTTTTGTAGAAAGTGACAGATTGTACATGGGTAAGAAAAGCAGAATAGAACAGAACCCTTTTGCAATAAAAGATTTACTAGTGAACAACTCTGCAAACAATATAAAATATAATAACCTAATGAAGGAAAAAACCCCACATGTGAAATATGACTTACCCTGTTCCATATATTAAAGAACACTTCAGTAAGGAGACAGAATGTAAATATAAAGCTATCCTATTCAATATGTTGTTGAATCACATATCCCTGTGTTGCTTTCTGACCCATGTTATGTACGCTGGTAATTACCACATGTCATATTTTGAAAACAGAGAACACATTATGTTTTGCCTAGAAACATTAAATGTTTCTGATGAGCCATAATTGCTAATAAAGAGAATCCAATATAAAACCAGATTATTTTGGCAAGAAATTTTAAAGTTCAGATACTCATTACTTCAGGATGTTACATTTGAAATATTTACCAAGTGTTTATTCAGAAACTATTAAAAAATCACATGTGCTGGGATACATACGAGACATCAGTTGTCCCCTCTTACAGTGATGCTGTGTTTATGAATATCTTTGCCATTGCCTGCTGCCCAAAGGGGTAAAGACATTTTATATAGACGTGTACAGTCCACCATTTGGTCTTTCAGGATGCCAGTAAACATGTGGATCTGTACAAGTGCAATTGTACTTGACTAAACAATCAGAAACTGGCTACAACAGTTGCAAAATCCTTATATTTTGGTTAACTAATACAAAAGAAAAAAATGAAAAAAAACCTGAAACTGACAAATCAAAAATGAAACACTTTTTTTTTTCCTGATAAAATGAATGCCTTCTACATGTCCCTCACTAGTTTGCCCAACCAGACTCCTAAGCAGGAGGTTGCTAAAAGGTACATTTTTAAATAGAAACATGATTTTTTTCTACTGTGATCGGATTTCATGTCTTAGATTGTCTGTTAAGATTTGGTCATAACTGGCATTATATCTAATGATTTAAAAGGTCCTTTTGATTCTACATCAGATTTGGAAAAAAAGCTCCCAGTGTAGTGCAATACTTTAAAGGAATAAAGAGACTTTGGACCTTGTTCGGAATTAAAAAAAAAAAAACAAAACAACAAAACTCCAAACCACTTAAACATTCCAGTAGTTTTACTTGTAAGAATAGTTCTGCATCCTCTATCCTAATTTTTTGGGCTTTTGACTAACTTTGCTCAGTGAGTGAGTCTAGAAAACTACACTCATTAGTAAAGTTGTTCATGTGCTTAAGTGCCTGCAGGATGAAGGCCTAAGCTGGGACTTCTTTCACAAGTAGAGATACTGAAGTGAGTTAAGAATTTGCAGGATTAGGCCCTAAAATAGTGAAGGAAAGAGAAACGCTAATGTGCATATAAAAATAGGTGCTACAATAAAATATTTTTTTATATTTCATCAATAAATTATTTTCACTAACCAGTTATGGATCATATATTTCTTCACTCTTTAATGATTTGTCCACATCTACAGTGATCCTTTTAAAGATCATAATATATTTTTGAATTCAAAAGTCCAGAAAGTATACAAACACATCCTTAAAAAAAGGAAACCTTGTATTAAAGTCGGGGTGTGCTAATCTCTCCAAAAAAGCCATCTAGACTCACCCATGGCTAAAAGGGGAAAATGTGCGCTGTACTCTTCAACCAGAAATAAAGCCAAAATGAAAAATGTCTGTTAAAAATAATAATAATAAAAAAATAGTGATCGTGACTTTTGTACTTGTGACCTGAACATGACCTGACAAGAACCTCCTGCCACCTTCCCCAAGCACACGTGGACACCCGCACAACACCAGTGTTGTGCCCATTTTACAAAACAGGTGGTTTCCGACTTCCAAATACAGTAAAAGAAACAAGAATAAACTAAACAGAACAGCACACCCTTTCAGAATCATTCCCCGAAGCTGAAAAGTCCTGTGCCAAGGCACTTCACCCTACAATAAAATGAATTAAAGGGGAGAAAAAGGAGGGGGCGAGGTGGGAGGTCAGCATTTACGTTTCTTTGTTTTGCGTGTGGTTGTTAAATACAAATATTCTAGAGAAGGAGCTGCTGAGACTGGCGAGGGGACAGGGAGGGGGGCTGTTTCTCAGAACTGGCTGAATGTGGTCTGTTTTTCCAGCACTTCGAGGTAGTCCGGCTCTGCGTTTAGTTTTGCTTTTAGCTCCAGGTACTCGTTCCTGTTGGGCTCTACATAGACAGTACTCGGGGGGCTGTAGAGCACCGTCTCCCGGAGCCTGCTGTCCCCCGGCCCCGGGTGCAAGTACTGGTGAGCACGCCTAAGGTCATAGTTAGGGGAGTAGGTGTAGGCGGCGGGGAGCTTGGGGTAGTCGGGGAGGGTGGAGCCAGGAGTGCCCAGCGTGGAGGAGTGTTTGTCGGGCTCCAAAATGCCCCTATAAAAGCGATCGGCGTCTTGCACCGGGGAGAGCAGCTCCTCCCGCGGCTCGATGGTGCTCACGCTGTACGCGGGGCTGCGCCCGGGCGCGTCCTCCCCGCCGGGCGCCGGCGGCGGTGG
>VYXB01008898.1:60374-110416 GCA_013397135.1 Pachyramphus minor | reverse complement strand
GCCGGGGTGTGCGCGGGGAGGCGAGAGGGAAGGGGACGCGGTCCGGGGCGGGTGTCCCCGAGTGACGGCGCGGTGACAGCGGCAGCAGCAGCCGCCGGCGCCGTAGGGCGCCGCGCCCCCCGCTCGCACGGGCACGCACGGCGCGGGCACACGCAGCACACACAGATGCCGATACGAGAGCGGCGTCCGCCCCGCCACAGCCCCGCACTTTCCCCAGCAGGGGCCAACTTTCCCTGCGCTCCGGCGCTCCGCCGCTGCGGACACCGCCCCCAGTGCCTCCGCCCCCCGGGGCGATGGTGCACAGCCACCCCAGTGCTCTCCAAGCAGCGTTCGCTAGTCGCGACCGGGTGGAGCGGAGCCGCGAAAAGGGGGCCGCGGGAGTCGGAGGCGCGGCCGTGGGCGCTCGCTGTGCTGGAGCCTGCGCTGCGTTCGCGGANGGCAGCGCAGGGCGGTGGATGGGCCGCGCGGGGCCGCCCTGCGGGCTGTGCACCGGGGAGGCGCCGCCGTGGCCGCCGCTTTCGTCTCGTTGCTAGTGGGATCACCGGCGTTATCCGGTGTGCTATGGGTAGCACTGGCTGGCTAGCAGTCGTGTTAGGTTTTTTCGGGTTAGATTTCCGTTGTTATTTTCTGCCAAATTGCATCTTTGGCTGATTGAAAAAAAAAAAAAATTGCACAAGATGAAAGATGTGCACATGCTCGCATTTGTGTATTCATTACTGCTGTGGGCTCTATAGATTGTAGTACGTAAGTTGAATAAGTGTTACTCATACAGGAACACATGGAGTACATCCCATGTGCANGCGAAAAGGGGGCCGCGGGAGTCGGAGGCGCGGCCGTGGGCGCTCGCTGTGCTGGAGCCTGCGCTGCGTTCGCGGAGACCGCGGGGAATTGGGTGGTCGCGGTGAAACGAAGCGACGGGTTTCGCCACAAGCATCCTCCAAAACCGGGGACGCGCGCGTTTGTCGGGGACGCTCAGTTTGTGTTTCCTCCTCTGCCCACCCCATCCGCGGGGCGCGGTGGGAACCGGGGCGCCGGTGTAACCGCAGCAAACTAAGCGACTGTGCGGCCGCCCCCCCTCCCGCCCGGGCCGCTCCCCGCGACCGCGCTCCGGGCNCAAGATGAAAGATGTGCACATGCTCGCATTTGTGTATTCATTACTGCTGTGGGCTCTATAGATTGTAGTACGTAAGTTGAATAAGTGTTACTCATACAGGAACACATGGAGTACATCCCATGTGCACAGCACAGAAGTTGGAATCAAGCTTTAACTCAAAGGTAATGCTAAATGTGGTTGTACCTTCGTGGGTTTTATTGTGCGAGTCTAAGCACTGAACAATGTTCTCTATATGGTGTGTGATTTCAGTACATGTATATCTTCAGCAGACCTCTGTTTACTTGCATCTTAACATTCCAACATGCTAAACCCAGAGATGATTGTAAAGAATCATCTTCTTCTTAGTGCTCAGCCTTCTCCAAAAGGTGTATTTTTTTCTTCTTTGCAAACATAAAAGGAGTGTGACTCAAATCCTCTTTCCCTAGGCCTGAAATAAGCAAGATCTCACATTTGAATGGAAGACAAATTTTTTATATGGACCAGGTAATTTTCCTGACATTGTAGAAGCTTTTGGAAATCTTCTCAGTGGGACAAAGTACTTACTTAAATTCTTAAAGGATCACTGACATTCCCATTTTGATGCAAAACCAATTAATTTAGTCGAAGGTTTTGAATGGCTTTAGAGTGAGTTCCAAGGTGCTACTTTTAGTCAGGAAAAAAATACCAAACCACACTAGGTACTTTTCCTTCCCCCCTTACATACGCTCTCGTAAGCTTTTCTAATATTGGAACATGGAATTTACAATAGTGGAACAAAAAGATTTCACAAATAGTAAAGAGAGATAACTAACAGGAGTTTCTTATGGCCTCACTGCTTTTGAAAAATGTCTTTGTTTTGAATTAATAATTCTGCATTTTGAATATATGGAGTTTTGTTCATATATGCTTGCATTTGTTAGGTCATTTATAGCATCTGCCTGTGTTTCTATGCTGTTTTTCTCTCTGACACACAAAATTAGACACGTGTAAATATTTTCTTATTCATAACAGAGAAAGATATTTTAGATAACCCTGTCAGCTAGGCTGAGCTTAACTCTTTCCATGAGACTCTTCTGGAGAATTTGTCATACCAAAATCATGTTAAAAGTTATCACATAAAAGTCAATATTGGAGACATATTTCAGTTTACTTGTTCTGATCCTGTACTAATTAGATAATAAAATGCATAATAAATAGAAAATCTGATTTAATGAAATCTTACTTCTGAGTTGTTAAACTGCTAGATTGTTTTAGTAACATGCATGAGATTTAAATAGTTATTAGCGTAGAACTATCATGCTGTTCTTCCATTCATTCTTATTCTACTTAACATATTTTTAGTGATAGACCTTAAAGTTCTGTAGAGTTTTTCAGAATATTTATTTCAATATGTATGACTAGCATGAGAGAACACAGCTCTATATTGTGTACTGCAGTTGGAATTAGACTCCATTTGAATGGAGTCTCCATAGTCCAAAAGTATTTCTGACAGTGAAAAGCTACATCTGAATGTTGAAATGCAACTGTCACTATAAACTGAAGCACACAAACATCAAAGAGTAAATGCTGCTAAATTTATAAGAAATAAGGATGGTTTAGCCTCTTGCTAATTTATCTTTCATCTACGTTTCATTAAACTGGGAAATCCTAAAAGCCTTTAAACTGAAATACCCAGGAGGAAAGTTGGAAATAACTCATATAATCTTCACATGGAATAAAAATAGAGGAACCTGAGTGAAGATGGAACAAGCAAAACCAAAAGGATATGGGGCATACATGCATTATATGTATAACAACTTGTAATTGTACAGATCTACCCCTTCTCTATAGTACTTCAATCAATGGCAGTGGCAGGAACAGTTGATCTAGCATGTGAAACCAGATATGGGAATACAGGAATATGGAGGTTCCAAAGTCATTAAGTGAAATATACTGAAACAGAAGGATGGACACTCCTTGTTTAGTTCATGCACTAAAACCTATTGAGGAGAGAAGGCTGTTGAACAATAGTGCAATAAAAATGTTGAATTTGAGGGTGAAGATGAGATAGTGTCTATTTGAATGAAAATCTTTGAGCAAAGGGTATGAAAACTACTTGATAGGGATGCAATTTATTGTTAATCTGCAGGTACAAATTTGATCTGGATAATAGTGCCTACAAGTAAAGGGGGGGGGAAGCAAAAATTGAGATTGTGTGATCGTCAAAATTTGTCTGATTTCTCATGGGTAAATATCAGCAAAAAGTTCAACCAGTGATGCTGGGGATGATGAGATTTTGAACATTATAGAAGATAGCTTCTTTTATGGAACAGGCTCTGGGCAAGAAAGAGGCAAGGATAACTTAGACTAAATCTTAGTAAATGAGGATCTACAGGAAAAATGATAGAAAATAATCTTAAATGTTATGGTTTTGAGCTTTTCTACTTCATGTGAAGTTGCAAGATAGAAGAATGTGAAGGATCTGTAACAGCAATCCCATGTTTCAGAAAGGCAAAGAAAAGCAAAAAATTCTGATGAGGAGTACTGGAAGTAGAATTCAGATAACACAGGTATTACTGTATGAAAGAAAAAAAAAGAAAAAAAGCTAATATTATTGAATGTTTACACTGGAGGAGAGGGAAAGAAACAAAATAGCCCCCCTAAACAGGCATGAAAAAGAATTCCCAGAAGGTAGCAACCTTAAGCAAGTTATTAAGAGTAAGCACAAAACCTAAAAACAATGGAAAAGAGATACTGATTAGCAAGAAGAAATCTGCATCAATAGTTTGAAAGTGTAAAACCAAGCTGAGAGTGGTCAGATATCTTCTTAAACCAAAACTTGCACAGAAGCCTGAAAAATAGTAAAAACTTCTTAAGCCACGTAAGTAAAATGAGAACTTAAGAAATGGCATGGATGTTAAAGGATGAGGTAGGCATTAAGAATAAAGTAGATCTTGACTAAATAGATACTGGAAAAGTTGCCTCTGTTTCTGGTAAGAATATGTGTAAATTTTTATATATAAAGAAAAATTGCATTATTATCAGTGTATCTGGTCCTGTATGACACAAGTATTTGGTCCAGACAATTTTCTCTCCTAAAGTACTGAAAGGATCAACATATGAAATTAGAAAAGGGTACAGTACATAATCTTGAGAGGGGAGTTATCTGAATGGGTGGAAGTCTTTAGTGGATTTTGTTGGTGGCCAGTTTTTAGCCCAGTCCCTTGTAATACACTTAGCACTGATTTCAGAGTATAAGGTAAGTTCATCTGGACAGAGTTTGTAGACCACACAAAATTAATAGTTTTTCTGAGAAACAGATGTGTTGAGATACATCATGGAATCATGGAACCATGGAATCATATTGAGGTTGGAGAAGCCGCCAAGACCATCAAGTCCAATCATCCCCCAGCACCGCCAAGGCCACCAGTAAACACGTGTCACCCAAGTGCTACATCCACATGGCTGTTAAATCCCTCCAGAGTTGGAGACTCCACCCCTGCCAGGGCTGGATGACCCTTTCAGTAAGGAATATTCCCAATATTCAACATAAACCTCCCCTTTTGTCAATATATATCTATACTATATAAAATGTAGTCTTATTGTTTGTATTTTAACTTAATATTTCTAAATTTAATTCATGTGTTTCTATGTTTTATTTTTCTTTTGTCCTAGGCTGATAGAAATGGTATGAAATTGAATAATGTAATCTACAAACTCAGGAATAAAAGCCTTTGCTATAAACTAGGAAGATCCAAGTTTATACAAAATTCTAAAAATTTGAAGGTAGTAGTCAATCAGGAAGTGCCTATAGGTTGCCATTACAAATGAAGTACTTACATAAAGGGAAAAGAGAAATGTGATTCTATGATGAATTAGACAGGATGTTCTAATAGGTAGGGAGGCATTATTAGTATTGTAAAGAATGTGCTTTTTCAGGAGTTCCTGTTGTATTATGCATTGTTCTAGTAATATGTTCAAAGAAATTAAAATTAAATTTAAAGATCAGAAAGAAATTATGGTAATTAGGGCATGGAAAATACATCCACGGAAGAGAGATTAAAAAAAAAAAAGGCATACATAGCCAAATAGATATTGAAAGGACATGTGAGTCCTTACAAATGCATTTTTAGTTAAATACTAAAAAAGGCAAAAAGTATTTAAACTGAAGAGTGATGTTGGCATGCTATCAAATCCCTATATATATTTATTACAAAGCCGAGGAATGTGAAGAAATTTACTGACTGACTGTGACTGGAAAGGTCTTCTAGATAGGTAATCAGGTCAATGAAGTTTTTTTGAATAGAACTTGAAAAGCTTACAGAAAAAATTCTGTGATTGAATGGGACAGTTCTTGTTAGAAAAGGGACATTTGTGGCAAGTTGGGAAAGAAAGAGCTTTTTGAAGAAGATGGAATATGTTTTTTCTACATTTATACTGTATCTCTTCTCTGCCTCAGGGCTTACTGCAGGCTCTGAGGTCAGGTAGGATGTTTTCTCCCTTTATTGTATAATTTAGATTCTGGATTATGTTAATTTCTTTCTTTTGTTCCCCTTTGTATAGTGGGACGTGTTTCAAGTCCTAGAACATTCTGCAGAGAATTTCTAACGTATTTCCTGCTATTGTGGGGGTCTCCACAGACCACTGATCGTGCCCTTTCCCCCCTTCTTCCTCCTTTTCTTCTTCTTCCCCAGGGAAGATTAGAGGTTTGACTTTTGGTCTTTACTGCAAAATGAAAGGTTTTGAGTCAGTGGGTAGTACCATGCAGAGTAAAAGTTCTGTAGATATCTGTCTCTGGGGTTTTTTTTTAGTTTTTCTCAACTAAATATCTAGTATATTGCAACCCTCAACTGTGAGTATGTAGAAATTTAGATAGTCCCTTCTAGCAATATGTTTCTATTACTACTTCTTATGAAAATCATATTCAACTCTGTTCCATTATCTCAAAAATACTAGCTAAACTTTCAGCATTTTCATTAAGACATGGCATGGATTAAGTGACATATAGGGAAAAATCTCTCTGAAATTTCCTAAACTTTTCTGTCATTATACATTAGTTCTGACTTTTCATTTTTCTTATCTCCTTGCTATACTTATGATTATCAAATAATTAAAATTATTTCACGTCAAATACGTCTAATATTAAGTATCTAAATGTATCCATAAAAACTGAAATAAAAGGATTCTGATTTCATGTGTCTCTGAACACTTCCTCTGGGGTAGCTTCTTAGGTTTTATGGTGGAAGTTGTAGGATAGGAATTATACAGAGGTTTATTGATATTCTTACATACAGGAGTAACCTTAAGGTACAAGCCTGTTAGATTATTCTCCTTTTCTTTTTGCTTTAATTTTTTTACAGTAAAGAAAAGAGATTTAACAAGAGAAACTCGGAATTACCAGGTGTTTTTTGCCGTAATGATTAAAAAATTCAATAGAAGGAGCGGGCTTAAAATTTTTACACCACATTAGTTAATAGAAGTTTGAATATGATCAGTATATTATCCCTCGAACACAGAGACTGACCTATCTCATTCTTGTTCTCTTTGGGGAAGTTAAGCATCTCATGAGAATTTCTGTTGAACTGTTCCTCACAAGCAAGACAAGCAGGGGAAGTCAGAAATTGAAAATCAGGGATTATGTATAATTAGATTTCCAAGTGACTCAGTAGTAACAGCACTAATGTAATTCCTATTGTCTATGAAAAAAATTGCTACAAGAAATACAGCAAGGAATGTTGATCCTTGAGGCACATGAATGTACTCAGCAAGAACTTTGGCAGTCTTAGTGGTTTCTGTAAACTGGATCTAGACTTTCTAATAGGTAGAAAATTATGTATATATATATATAAATTTTTAAACTTAATCCTGTGTGACTGTAAGTGGATAAAGGTGCTTAGCTTTATGTTTTATAGTTTTTAAGATATAATTTAATAATTTATAATTTTCTCTGAGAATAATTAGTTGTGCTACTGTTTTGTTGTTTTGTTTTTAACCTACTTGCATACACAGTAATTGTTAAAATAAAAAAGTCCCTAATCTCATTAAAAAAATAACAAAGCCAATCTTATGGATTTCTACATTGCATTTTTAAACATATATTTACAAAATATAGTACGTCAGCTTCACATATTTATAAACTCACTAGATAGCATAGAGCAGGTTGGTTATTAATGAGATGGTTGTATTTAAAATAAATATGAAACTTTATTTACACAGTGATAATCAAAAATCAATCTATTATTTTACCATTCTACCTAATAGGCACTATAACTGTGTTATGTTGTATTAAAATGAAGTGAAGAATGTTTTGTTTTGTTTTGTTTTATATTTTTACGTAAGTGGGCTCACTCCAGTAAAAGTGCAAAAGCCTCAGAATGAACTGAAGTTGCTTCCTTTTGGCTACTCGGCATGACCTGGATTTCGTACCAGTGATGGCTCCTCCAGGTCTTCTGACTGGGGAGTTTTCATCAGTTTCTGCCACTAGGTGTCCCTATCTGCCCCTGTGTGCAGGAAAATACCTGATGAAAACATTAACTGATGGAGGAGAAGGGGAGAAATTGGGCGGGACGAGTAGAAATCATGATAGTAAAGGTCCTTCGGGTTTTTTGAGTTCTGTTTGTCAACTATCTGGCACGCTACTGAAGAGGAAATATGAATAGATTCAAGATTGTGCAGTTAGATTTCAAAACAAACTTTTTAAAAAATGGATAATAATGTGCTCTTAGATATTACATAGTCTTCGATGTTATGCAGTGTTTTTGGTATTATGTAGTTATATATATGTATATAAAATGAGAAAAATCTTCTAAAACATGTCAGTTTAGGCTTTATATTTGGTAAATTTAGTATAATTTTAAAATTATTTATACAATTTGGTGTAAAAAATGGATTTTCAAATAGTAAACCCTTTTAATTAATTATATACGTCTAAGAGTGATGAAGAAACGTGTACCATGAATAGCTTCTCTAGAACATGTTGATAAATGGGATGTTTCACAAATTAAGAGCCTTTGATGGATTGTACAGCCCTCTGACCCTTACAATTAATGTTTAAATAGATCACTAGTAATGGAAAATAATTTGGTTTAGACTACAATTATTTTCATAATCAAGTGGCTACTAGATGTTACACAAACATTCTTCTAGTGGGACATTTTTTTAATCAGAATCAGCAGCCATAAGGACATGAGAGCTTTTAAAAATAAAAATAATAATAGTAATAAAATAAAAATGGAGAGATATGAAGATATGGCCTTTCAGGTGTAATAAGCAAGATATTTGAACAGACACCTCAGAGTATTAAATAACTATTTCCTTTGATATCAAAAGGCTGCATGTACAATGACAACTGGATTATACTAATATTGTCTGGAAAGAGTTCTTGAGTAGTGCCTTGTCTTTTTCAAAATACAGACCTTTAATTGGAAAAGAAGCAAGCAAACAAACAAGCTTTCATCCTTCTCAATACTGTTCAAAGCATGACTGGAGAAAAGCTGCTTTTCTGAACCTGTAATTCTGAGCTTACTAGTTTTGGACTTGTAGAGAACAATAGCTCTGTTTTGGAGATGCCGGCTCTGCAAAGCATTTTTCTTCTGGACATTTGTATCACACATAGTCTAGGAATTTGGAATTAGGGAAAGAGATTTTATTGAAAAGGAATTTACTAACAGCATAATTTTGTTGGAATGTTTCCACTGATTTTAAGAGTCATGGTCTTGGTTTAAAATTTGAGCCCATAGTCTGTTAACCCAAGGGTGAGAGAGTTACAAGTCCACTGCACTGAAAATTTGTGAATTGATGAATACATTAATGAATAATAGCTCGTTACTCTTCATCAGCCTTGTCTACTTCATGTTACTGGTTCTTCTTTGGAAGTAAACTAACTGAAAGTGAAAGTGAAAGCACCCTGTATCAAAATAGATACAATAGTCTGTTATTTCTTTTGGATTTTCACTTGTCTATTTTAAATTAAATGGAGTTGGATTTAAATATAGTTCCGCAATTGACAAGAGTTTTTGCAGAGCAAAGAAGCTATGAGACAATTTTATAAAAAAAATTGAAAATCTGTCTTTCAAGATATTGGGATAGATTCCCGTAGTCTTTGAACCACAGGATGTAATCAGGCTAGTTTGAGTATCTATTTTTTAGAATTATCTATTACTTAGAGTTCTATAGGAAATGGAAGGAGGAGGACTGGTGCTATATTGTTCAATATGAAGAAGTAGGACATCTTTTGTGACCAAGGGATATTGAACATTATGATAGACAAGTGGAATACACAAATAAGAATCTGTGTTTTATAACAGTGAAATAAATAATACAAGTGGAGTTATGAGTTTAAGTGAGAAATGGTGGTGATATATGTCATAAAATCTTCTATACTTCATGTATTACTTATATAAAGTATACAGATATCTTGCAAAAGACTAAATAATACATACATTAAATAAGTCATCATAACTATTTGATGTTATGAGTTAAGAAAATCAAAATGCTCTGCAAGCATTGTTTGCATAATACAAACAATACAAGTTATAATACAGCAAGCACCTTTTCACCCCCACAGTTGAAGAGCAATATAGAGTTACAGTCTTCAGAGGAAAAAATGCTGATGAGCAGCTTATTTCTGCATAGAAGTTCTATGAAAGTTATGTCTTAATGTAGTTTCAGATCTAGTTTTCTATCCCTGTGGAATATAAACATTCTACAAAGCTTAAGTAGAAAGCCGCATGGGATTTTACTATGTTTATTGCTATTATTGTGATACTGACTAGTTGCAAATGGCATTATCTATTAAAAATATCTAATCAGATAGTATCAATTCATGTCACCTTACTATACCTGTGATTTAGAGAAAATAATTTGGAGTGAGAGTGTCAGTCCTATTGAAAGCCAGTGGTAACTGAATAGTGGGAAATTACGTAGCTGTACCTTAATACCTGTAAATTTGAAGCCACGGTAGAAAAAGCAGATAAAAGAGAAGGGAAAAGAAATATCCCCAGTTTTCATTTCAGGAATGGAAGCAAAATGAGATCAGTTAACTAAAATGTTTTATATGGAGTATTGAATACTTTAATAAATTAATTCAGAGCTCCCTTTCCAATATCTCATCTAGAAAATGAATCTGACTCCTTATACAGTAAAAAGCTGGAAATATTTAATGTCCTTTTATGTCTTGGTTGAATCTATTTTTTTAATGCTAAGGTATTGCTGAAATGGATGGTAACAGAGAATTTTAAAAAATAACAGTATCAGTACCTAAATCATGAGGTCTGCCTTGCCTAAGATGAACTTTAGCATTTTGAAGCCTATATAGGTTCTGCAAGCTTCAAGATTTGTTAAGGAGCTATCTTTCTTTACAAAATGTTACCTATTTCTCAAATGCATCTATGCTGTACTAAGTTAAATTAATTCTTTCCACTTCAGTAATTTCCCAACTATTGTGGGAAAAACAAGGAATATTTTGCATAGCTTTATAAAATGAAACGTACTTTTTAATGGTAGATGGGCACCATGTTTTCAAACAGTCTTACTAGGCAGCCATGTGAGATGGGCATCTCTTAAGGATTATTCTAATTATGTGACCTGAAGTCTTCTCTAAATATGGGTCTGCCTCTACTGATCATAGTGACATAATGCATTTAGCTTAGTGCCAGACCTGTTGCCTAAAATCAAGTGGGCTTTATACATACTTGGTGAATGGTCAGTCGATAAAACCCTAAATATAACTGTAAAGAGATAAAAATATATTCAGACTTTATGTCATCTCTAGTCTTATTGACCTAGGTTTGACTTTTTGGGAAATGTAGTGCTTCTAATCATGATGTGGATATTGTGTCAAAATTCAGACTTGAATTAGGAGAAGTACATTTAAAAAGTTAATATTACAGGAAACTAAGTTCTCTTTCAACATTAATTAATATTGTTGCTAGCAAGTACACTTGAGAATGTCTGTGTAAACAAGTTTATTTTATGTAGTTATATCTGTAATAATATGTACTTCCCATTTGTTCTTCTGATCAATTGATATGGATGAATACATGTATTATGGAACAGCTGTTTGGATTAATGATGTGATAGAAGACCTCTGTAGGCAGGAGTAGGGTTTTTTGTTTATTCCCTTTTTGCTGTTATGCATTGATTAAAATCTCATGTAGATGCCATAATAAGAAATCAATTTCCTTGCTTTATGATTCTGTTTTCTTATAATAGAAATTATTATTTGTTCAACAAATTATGTTTAATGAAAAGAGCTTTCTATTAATTTGTATTTTTATTTTCTTGCATTGCATGTTCCATTGTTCTTAATAATATTTTAAACCTTCATTTTTTTTGTTTGCATACAGTTAGGAGAGCTCAATCATTAACCGTCACATCCAAGATAAAATGGAAAAAGTGTCTTTGTTACGCTGAAGGGAAAGTATAAAAAAAAGTCAGAAAAATACTGCCATCACTTGCCAATGAGACCTTCGGATTTGACAAGATATCCAGAACAATAACTGCCATGTGATTTATCAGTACTGACTGCTGACTACCACAGTTTAATTTGCTACACTAACACCCGAAGTCCTACTGTAAAACATACTTTTTTTCCCCCCAATTTCTGCTTTTGACAAAACCTGATTTAATTGTCTTCTCTATCCCATGTGTTATCTTCATTCCAAATTCTTAGCTGGAGGGATCTAGTACAATCATGAAAAACCTTCTGACCCTTCTAGATATGAGAAGTGTGTAATCTATAGCCATGCAACATATGCTGCTGCTTACAGCATATTACTCAAGTAGAGTACAAAGTAATAAATGTTCTCACCTTGCAAAAAAAACCTTTTTAAAATGCATTAATGTTGCATTAACATGTAGTTGTTGAAGAGTAAATTAATAATCTCTTATGCTTATTTAGCACATACAATTTTGACGCACCTTCATCTCATTTTGATTTCTTATTGAATTGCAGCTATGATTTCTAGAATTTTACTGGTACTTTCGGATTTTGATGAATAACCATATTACTACAATTTATTTTTTTCTAATAAAATTTATTTTTATTTTATTGCAGGGTTTCCTAACTTATATAAATCTTGTTTTATTTTGGATGAAATTCTGACATTAAGGTAGCATTTCACTTCACTGATTCTATTAGTCCAGAGCCCAAGTATCAAAATCTGTGAGCAACAGACTTAACTTTTCTTTTTGTTAGTTCTCCATCAAAATTTAGTATTTTTGCTCTCTTAACGTACTTGTAGTAGACATGTTGTGCCATTCACCCCATTTCCCAAATCTTGTCCATGGTGATATGACCTGCATATGGACAGGTTAAGATTTAAATCTAAATGACCCGTAGGTCCCTCCCTCACAGGTTTGTTACCCTTCCTGAGTTCTGCCTTGCAGAAAATGATGTCAGTGGGCAGTAACACCAGTAATATGAACTTTTCAACTGTTCCAAGATATTTTTTTTTTAAAATTATTTAGTACACAATTTTATTTTTCCTTTTGCAAGTAGGAATAACATTTGCATGCCTGAAATATAGGCATAAGAAATAGCTCTGGGAATGTCATAGTTTTGCTTCATCCTTTGCATCCCTTAAAAATTAATTTATTGCCTTGAATACTCTTTCACTGTGGATAGAATTCCTTCAATTTTTTTCATGAATGAAACTGTTAATTCAAGCTGCTAATTTACAGAGTGCCAAAGCTTTAAAGAGTGTTTGCTTGGAACCTGACATATACATTAGATAAATTAGCACCTGGGAAAACACAACACGTGATGTTTATTATTGCCATTGTTGTTTATTCTCTTTTATTACATAAATTTTGTTTAAGTTTTGTAAAAGTTTGTTGATAACAACAGATTTCAAAGTTAAAACTTCAGTCAACTCATACATTAAATAATACCTTGAGTTAAACCTGTGGATAATTTCAGGGACTTGCATATTAAAAGGAGGCTGAGGTGGATTTCAGGTATATCAGAATATAGCTAGGAACAGTTCTCAGAAGAGCCTTCTGTAACACCTAAATCTAAAGAGGCAAGAAATTGCTCCCGTGGGAGATGAGCTGTTCTTACTGGAAAAATTCAAGCACAGCAAATAGGTACTGGAGCATGCTTTAATGGAGGCTCTAGGCTGTCTCTATACTTAATGGTAAACAGGTGTTAAAAGCATCCTTTAGAACTGAATCATCCTTCCAAGAAAGCTGTTTCTTTCAGTTGACTATGTCCCTTTGTCCCTCAGGGAAAGTAAGGATCTAAGATAATTTAAAGGCTCGTTTAAGTGCTGGAAGAAACTCAAGTTCAAGAATCTATTTTTGGCTATGCCAGAACTCACTAAAAATGAGTAAGTATCCATGCTGATAACCTCAGTTCTGGAAATTAAGAGAAGCTGTTTATGTGAAAGTTCTGCGCTATTATGTTATGTTCTTTAAAGGTTAGTAACGAGAAAATTGAGCTTGGAGTTGTGCCTGTGGGAAGTCTTTAATCATAAACCAGATGAATTAACAAATCCGAGGGACAAAAGATTCTGAGACAGACAAAAATTGTGTTTGACTGAGTCAGACTGCTAATGGAATTTTTATTATTAACCCATATCAAAATGTTCCACTATATGTTATGATTCAGTACAAGCCCACTTAAGAGTTAATTAGCCTTACATTACTCCTTCACATCTTCCAAAGGAGATACAATGCACATGAGAAATTCACATTTAGTTGCTGAGATGTTGTAGGTCTTACTCTCAAGTTCCAATCTCACCATTGCTCTGCTGAAGTCTTCCCCCTGGTTTTGATATTGACTTTTGTGCAGTCGATTTAGTTTTGGAACATGGAGAATCAGAAACCATCTCTTGTCAAATACTTAATTCTTTAGCATGAGTGACAGGCTTACTTGCATGTCTTATCTCCAGCCTAATATATACCACAGAGAGGTCTTGTAAGAGGTCTTCTGTTGTCAAGTTCTTTAACATACATGCTCCAACAAGAACGTAATAGCTTACACCAATTCAGAGAGCGAGGAATCTCCTCTTGACAGCCTTACCATTATGACTCATTACATCTACTTTGTCCTGATCTCAACCCTCAACAACCTAACAGTATAGTGACACCTATACTGGTACTGAGGATGTTGGAAATACCTAATGTAATGTTAGCTCTACTCTACTTTTATCGGGTTACAAAACTGATTTTTGAAAAGCAATTAAAAACAACTGCCATATGAAGGTACTGGCTTTAGTATTGGCCCACAGCATATTGTCTAAATGCTTTAAACTAATATCAAAGTGCTTTTGCCTAGAGAAACCTATGGCTTTTTTTGGTACTTATTTTGAAAACGCTGACGAGGATTTTACTTTGTTTCTTCTTGTTAGTTTGTTGTTGCTAGTCTGTTGATTGGGGCATTGTTCTGGTTTCTTTATAACACACCTAATATGACTTGATTCTGCCATAAATCTATATTTAATTTATTAGATAAAACATATTTTCTATGCTTAAGTTAATATCTTGGGTTTTTTCTCTTTTTTTGGCTTTGCGTGTTTTTCTCCAACTGTGTGTCTCTGTGTTCCACTGTAATTTGATACCAAATTACTGGTTTTACAGAGCATTAAAAACAGAGTATTTGGTTCATCAGTCACAAATATGTCATTCAAGGAATATTCCAGGAAGAGTACACCCCTTATAGCATGCGATTTTTTTGTAAAATGTGGTGAGACCACTCCTTTTATACAGAAGTTCAGTGATAAGGAATTTCAACCAAGGAACTTGATAACTCCAATTTAAGAGTCTTTTCAAATTCACAGGTTTCAAAATCACTTTCTCCTAGTCAGAGGAAGCACTGACTGTATCAGGCTAGGCTTTTATGTTTTATAAAGCCAATTATGAATCTAAACATTTAATATTTTTCCTCTGTTTAATTTGGCTTATTTACACAGCCATTTTTTTCATTTATAATAATAAGGTAATAATCTTTCAAATGATCTGAGCAGCCTTAACCTGAAAATCCACTCCAGGAATGCCTTTTCAGTCACTGAGTGTTTGTAGTATTCAATTTGTTTATATGGTAGTTCATCCTGACCTTTTCAAACTCTAAACAAACAAGAGCAGGGTTACTTTTTCAGTGATTTAAATTAACCAACATAAAAAGAGCTGTATGAAGTTGCAATGCATGTCATAGTGTTATGAATGTTGGCTAGATCCTTTATGGACTGACAACACTGATAAAAAAAGTTAAGTTTCCTTTGGTGACATTTTACCAAATATGTGAAATCACTCAATAACTGAAGGCCAATGCTTGCAGTTATATCTTCAAGTTAAGACATACATTTGTAAAGAATGCAGAGTTTGCAAAGATCTGGAAAAAATTAACTTTGCAGTCAAGAGGAAACTCCTCTTCAGTTCTGTTAGAATAGAATGTGCAGATATTATTTTCTTTCTGTACACTCCACATGCCTATCTTACATTTTCAGTGGAGAATAAATGATCATAATTACTAGACTCTTGAATATTCTCGTGTAAATAGAAACCAGTCCCAGATACTCTGAAGCTTAATGTGAAAGGAACTTTCAGATCTGGATGAATTCTACTGTGTGGCATTTTATATCTCCAGCCAATGAGTTGTTTTGCAAGATGCTCCCCATTAAAATGTTATGTGCCAGTCTATAACTGCCAAAACTTATAACTGAATAAGACTTCAGAATTCTGTTTCACAGCCTGAAATTTGCTACTTCTCTAGAATTAACTTTTGATGAGGATAATTTAGTTTTTTTAAATCATCCAGTTAATGTGTACTGAAAAATATCTCAATACATTCTGGGATAACTAGAACATACTGAAAAATACTGAAAAATGGCACTTCCTGTATTAACGCTGGATGATTTTAATTCTTTTTTTTTTTTTTCCTAGGGTATACTTTCCTATTCTCTTTCAATATTTTCTCTACTGCAGAAAGGAGATAGTAACAATACAAGGGCAAATGTATACACTTGCCTTTACATCATATAGCCTGTGGTCACATCATATTTCAAAGGCAGTATTGAATCTGCTTCTCCCAAAGATTTTTAGGGTCAGCCTGACACTTAAATAAGGTTATTCTCCACTGAAAATTGATAGCTCTGTGATAAGAGAGGAAGATGCTTGCAGCATCAGTTCAAGACAGACATCAAGAGCAGTGGCTCTGCTGACAACAGAGTGCATATGAAGGTCCTAGAGGTGTAACTTTTCTATAAGCATATATACATAGGGGGGTGTGTGTCTGCTCATAGGTATAGGAGACCATATTAATATATATATCTCCTATGTATACCTTTCCTATATTATATCTCCAAGTATAACTTCTTCTGGGGGGAAGTGCCTGCCTTACTACCCAGTAGAAATGCATCATTTCTCAATCGTCTGTCTTCTGTAAGATGCCACACAACTGCAGAGGAGGTGATCAAACAGTTCCCCAAGACACAGTGGCTGCATTTGCTCTTTACCTACAGAGTATGTGACTATAAGCGTATTTCTCTACACTCTGCACTACTAATCTGACCCCAGAACAGTAAAGAAGAATTTGCCCTTCTAAATGAGATTTTCACACACATATCACACAGGGTTACATGTTCAGTGAGTTTGGGTATTTTGATAATTCTGTAATCTACATATAATAAAGAATTAATATATCCGTAGTAACTGCAACATGCGACTTAGTAACAACGAATATAGATGAATCGGAGGCATTTGAAAAGGAGCTAAGGACCAATGAGGACCACAGTTATGCATCTAAAAACATTCTGAAAGTATGTGTGAAATCAGTGGAATTTCTGTGTCTAAATACTTTGGTGATTTTGGGTGCACAGAGTGCCTAAATGATGCCTGATGTGGGACCATCATAGTAATTGCTAAGAATGCTTTCAGTGTGTCTTTCCCATGATAAGGAAAAATAAATCAGAGAATATGTTCAATAGGCTTCCTAAGCTGAAAGGTTATGGCATTAAAAAAAGGAAAATTTGTGATAAATGACAGTTTTTAAAATTATGTTCCTTATCAAGTTGAAATCTCATGTATTTTAATGGATATTGAATTAATACTGATTGAAAAGATACTGTTGAAACAAATCCTATTCAACTGAGTTGATCATGCTGTTGAAAAAGTAATTTTTGTTTCTAACATATTTAAACCTTTTGAGTTATTTTTCAGACAGGGTGCTTGAGTACTTGAAACCTAGGTTACTGTTTACATTAACTCAATAGCACTTTGTTGCAATATGTTTTGACCCTTCATTTCTATGGTATTTTTTCTACCTACTGACATTCTCTAGTTTTAAGTAAACAGGAAGTGCAAAATGGACTACTTGAAATCCCTATGTGGGGAAAGAAAGATAGGGCATCAGCAGATTTTACGAATGTTTAGATGAGCCTAGTCTGCCATGCAATCTCCTAGAATGCATTTGGAACATTTTTCAGCCACACAAGAGTGACTGTTTTGGAGCTATTCCAGAAGCTCAGCTTTGAGTCAAAGAGAGAAGTCTGCATTTACAAAGAACCATTCACAGCTGTCAGAAGTTAGCTGTCTGTGGGACTCAAAGTACAGCTGCAGTTTTTCCAGAATACTGACAACTTCTGTGGCAACCAGAGTCTGTTCACTAGTACTGGGATTTCGGAAGCTTTACCAGAAAAATCTCAATGCCTTATGCCTGTAATTTCCATTTCTGTGTTTTTGTTATTCGTTTATTGTTTTCTGTTCCAAAGACTTACTGAATTATTTTCCTAAAGTTAGGAAATTATAAGATATCAAGTTTTGAAATTATATGCTTATTATCTCCAGGGTTTTTGGGTTTTGTTTTTAAGCTTCCTGAATTAACAGAAAGCAGTAAACTCTGGCTCTTAGTTTTTCTGAAACATATAAAATTAGATTGTAGCTTTTATGAGGGAGAAACAGCAGCAATATTTACACTATATAGGAGTGATGGGAATGTATCCTCCCAATTTTGCTACAGTCAGAAGTATATCCTCCTCTTTTTACTTCAGTAAGGATGCTATTTACAACTCCATTTGTCCTGTAGACACTCTCAATATTCCTGATTTTCAGTTCATATTGAATGTTCAGAGAAACAAACATATTGTGATGTAATGCAGTATAAAGCTGCAACAGCACTTCTCAGAAATACAGCAATAACCAAGGATAAAATGTTTATGTTATACAACGTTTTCTGAATGCTTTTTCTAATCCCTTTCTCTCATTTTCTCATTGAAAAGTTTGCATAATTATAGCATGGAAATGAAAAACAATTGGGAACAGAAAACATACTTTTTTATTTCTTCCAGGATGTGCATAGTACACATTAGAATAATATAAAGTTGTATAGGGTAAACGCTAGCATTTTTGAACTATATTGCAGAATGTTGTCTTAAAGAATATTTCAAATATGAAAACACGGGGAAAAAAACTACTATGAAGCCAGAGAGATCCAATCATAGATTTGACATGGGTCAAGACTTAAAATCGGGATAGTTTTTACGACATTTGGTTTCAATCTAAAACCAGCTTCAAAATTCTTAATTTTTTTTTAATATATTTTTCCTTATGAGTAAATTTCATTGTTCTCGGGCTATCATTTTATGTATAAAAAATTTAGGTGTCAGTGCAGAGGGGGCTTACAAACTTAGCAAAGGAACCTTGGACCAATTCTTTTTTTTTTTCCTTTTGTGTTACTTGGAAATAGCTGAAAGTGTTTGACAGTTCATACAAACAATTCAATTACTGTTAAGAAGACGAAGGGAAGAGGGAGATGGCATTTTAAGAATGACGACTTCTCTTTGTTTTGTTATTGCTGACCCTGATCCACCTTACTTGCATGTTTCTTATGACTTCTAACTCTGCTACCTTCTTGAGGCTAGCCAGGTAGTGTAGAATCTGAAAGGTTCCTGAGGACCTGCAGTGAAAATCCCTCTGCTGTTAGGGCTGAGTGTCAGGCTGCTTTCCTGTGTGCAGCACAGAAACTGAGTGTTGTTCACTCAGTGGGAGCATTTCCAGATATCTAATTTATCTGAATACACTGATTTTATCTTTAAAATCTCCCTGATTTCTGTTCTAAGATGCAGAGGAAGAAAAAAAAAGAAAAACGAAAAAACAAAAACCAACTATATTTAGGGAAAAGGAAAAGACCTGTAAATGCACATTCTCAGTATTTTGATCTTCTTACAAAAAACATTTTTTTAAGTTCCTTTTCTTCTGCAGTAATAAGCAGATGCCACAGGCCGATAATTTTGGATGTATCTGTGATATCAGTATGAATGAGTCTGTGCCTTATGACACACTCTTTCCTCAGGAAGAGAGTCTCTTGGATTTGAATATATTGCCATATTCTGAGTAGTGCTGCCCTGCTGTATTTAGCTATGCATCAGAATGCCACTCTGGAAATTACTTTCCCTCAGTGTAGCCATTGTTTATTTTACATAGTAAGTTTTTCATTTGGTTAGCTTTATGCTTTTACTGTGGCTTTTCCTCTCTAATATTTTTTGAAGCCAGATCCTAATCACCATATTTAAATTATTCACCGTTATCAAATCACTGGAAGCATATACATATGTACAAATAGGTGAGATGACATGCATGATTTTTAAAGAAATATTCGAAAAACACTGTTGAAAAAGTCTGTGAAAATCAACATCCAAAGAGAATCAAAAAAGAAATTTGTTATTTTCTTTCAAAAGCTATCTTGGTAAGTATATTTTCTTCCCATTCATGAAGAATGGAGAGAAAATCCATGTTGACAGAGGTGTTCATGACTCTACCCTGTGGTGCCCAAGACAATCTTTAAACCAAATAGCACATTATTATTGTATTGCCATCATGTTGCCACGGGTTTCTAGGCAGCCTTGAGGCATTCACTTCCTAAACCATTGGGAGACATTTATCTCATGAAATTTGACATGCCCATTTTGCCTAGAAAAGTACTCAAATGAAGTCACCTTTCATCATCTCAGGACTTGCAAGTTGTCAAAAGACTAGGCTTCCAAGGGGGTTATGAAAGAGCAGATATTTGTCATTGTTTGGATTCTGTATCGCACTTTGGCTACTGTTTATGGAATAAACGTGAAATGCTCAGAAAAAAAGCCCCTAAATCTTGAAATGTTACTGCTATTTCTTTGTGATCCCAACCTTGTACTCTGTTTTCTAGTGCGGTAATAAACTGTTACTCAGTTATGATAATAGCAGAAAACTTGATGATGGAAACAATTTTTAAAAATGTCTGATTAGTACAGAGAACTTGTTATAATTTGGTATCCCTTGAGCAATATATTTATCAAGACAAATGTTATATGGATAATGCAAAAATTCAGAGTTGAACTGTTAAAACAGCAGTCTTTTTGGAATGGATATATCAGTGGGATGAGGGAGGCAATAGGAAGGACAAAAAGTAAGAAAAACTCATGGGCCAAAATAAAGAAAATTTAGTAAGTTAAGACAAAAAAAACACAGCAAAATAAGTAATGCAGAGGCAATCACTCACCACTTCCCACTACCAGATTTATGTTCATCCGATTTCCAAGCCATGCCTGCCTTTGAAAAACTACCCCTGCTTCAAACCTTCCCTCCTTTCCCCATTTTATTGCTAAGCATGATTTTATATGCTTTTGAATATCCCTTTAGTCCATTTGGGTAGCTGTCATGGCTGTATCCCACTCCAGCCTGTTGCCCACCCCTAGCCAAGTCTCTGCAGGGGCAGGAAGACTAAGGAACAGAGAAGTTCTTGATGTTGTGCAGGCATTGTTCAGCAGTAGCTAAAACATAGGTGTGCTATCAACATTATTTTGATTACTAACCTGAAATGGCATCATATGGGCTGCTGCTGAGAAAATTAACTCCATCCCAGCCAGACTTGGTACAATACATCAATTTTTTTAACAGCAAATCTTATTACTCTTCCACTATTTTTGTAAAATAGCTGATTAAAAAGACGTGAAAGCAAACCAGGTATACTCTCCTGTATTGATAGTGTATGACAGTTGTTAGCTTTATAATCCACAGTGCCACAGAATTAATTGTAGGGACAAAGACTGCAGTTTCAAATTATCCTCTTCTGAGAATAATTTTTGTCACCAAAATTTGCATAAGATTTACCCAAGTGCAGGCCTAATAAATATGTTCAGAGAATCATAATCAACAAGGACCGAAATTAGAAAATATTAATCAGAAAGTTTTATTGCAATATATTCCCTTGGAAACTGAAAAATAGTGACATCCAGTAATTTATATACTATGCATTAGGAAGTGTGTCCCTAAACAGATGAACAAATATGTATGAATATAATAATATCAATATATATATACGCACAAACATCTGATCACCAATATATCACAAAATCACAACATGGCTGAGGTTAGCAGGAACCTCTAGAGATCATCTTGTCCACCTCCTCTGCTCAAGCAGGGCTACCTAGAACAGGTCCAAGACAACATCCAAATGGCTTTTGATTATGTCCAAGGGTGGAGATTCACCAATCTCTGTGGGCAACATACATAGGCCTATAGTATGTGTTTATGATTTTTTTACAAAATTGAAGTAAAGCAAAAAACTAAGAACTCTGGCAAACACCAAACAGAATAATATAATTTGCTTTTAAGGGTAAAATGTGTGGTTATCTCTACTGGATATAGTTAATATACACATGTTATGTCTTTGTTTTCTTTTGTCAGTAGGAGGTTGTTCCACCAATTGCTGTTTAAATAATTTTGAGAGAGAAAAAATATTATTGAATTCAGACCATTTGTTCTCACTTGGTATTTTGGTGTCTTTATGTATTGATAGTCTTCTCTTTTTAGGGCTGCATGTAAGTAATATTGTATATTATCTGGACTAGTCTTTTTTTTTTAACCAGTCACATGGCCACTTTTGTAAACTTTTCTCTTTCTGAAGATAACTACTAAGACTGATTTAAACCTTTTCCTTTGTAATAATTCAAGGGCTACTATTTACTGTTTAATTAAAAATGTTGGTTATTAATTTTTACAAGTTTATTTGGTATGATCTTGGAGTGTATATATATATATATATATATATATATATATACACACCTTGAAAAGTATATATGAGAATATTTACTCACCCACCTACTAATCTAATTTTCAGGTCACCTGTTGTGACTGAGCACTAAAATCAATAAATTAAATTTTTCCATTGTGAAATTTATGCTGGTGTAAAAGATTGGGGATTTTTTAATCAAAATTCATTTCAGAAATATTTTATCAGAGACCATTTCTCTGATTCCCATTTTAATTTTCACATGGCATTTAGAAAGACTTGAGTTAGTGATGATGTTCAAATAATAGAACCATAGACTCATAAAGGAGGTTAAGTCAAAAAGGACCTTTGGAGGTCATCTCTTCCGACTACCCACTCAAAAGAGGGCCAACTTCTAAATATCAGGTCTTATCAGTCTTTTGTAAATGTTGCTCTTGACACAACTATCAGGGGAGTAACTGAGAGTTTGTTTATATCTATGAAGAAATTTCTGTTGACTTGACTTTCAATTAGCCTGGAATAATTGATAAGAAATGCCTTTTGAGTACCTTTGAAAATCAGCTTGTACTAGTTTTGAGTCTGGTGGGCTGAATTTAGCTGGACACCACTTGCCCGCTGACGCTGCTCTGTCATTCCTCCTCCTCAGCAGGACAGGGGGAGAAAAAATTATAACAAAAGGCTGGTGAGTGAAGTTAAGGACGGGGAGAGATCGCTCACTGCTTACCATCATATTCAAAACAGACTCTCTTGGGGAAAATTGATCTGTTTGTTTACCAATCAAATCAGAGTAATGTAATGAGGGAGAAAGCCGAATCTTTAAGTACCTTCCCTCCACCCTTCCCTTTTTCTTGGGTTCGACTTCACCTCCTTTCCTGCTGCAGCTCAGGGGGGATGGGGAATGGAGAATTGCAGACAATTTACACTACATTGTCTCTCCCGCTCCTTCATCCTCACAGGCTTTCCCATTTCCCTTGTGGGGTCCCACCCACAGGAGACAGCATGCCTCCTTCCAATGAGGTGCAGTTCCTCAGGAACAAACTACTCCACCATGAGTTCCCCCACAGGGCGACAGGTCCTGTCAGCAGCCTGCTACAGTAGGGGTTTCCCACAGAGTCACAGCCTCCTTCAGGCACTCACCTGCTTGAGCGTGGGGTCCTCCACATGCTGCAGGTGGATCTCTGCTCCACCATGGACCTCTGGCTGCAGGGGGGCAGCTTACCTCACCACGGTCTGCAAACCTCATATGATACATAAATGTGTACTATGTACGATACGCAAAGGTGCTATGGGACAACTATATTTTTTAGATTGTAATGCACCACTTTTGTAAGACCCAGTTCTACCTTCTCTGGAAATACATGTACCAGCACTCCAATAAAGTCAAGTGAAACAGGCTTTTATTTCCAGCAGTCCCCTTTCTGCACTTTGACAAAAATGTCATTTATTTCAGGGTTTGGTTAGACAACAGAAAATTGCCTTTCCTGTCTCATGAAGTTCCAGCAATAATTCTCCAAAGTTCCCAGCTGAGCTAGGTGTGTGAATTCACTTACAGATAATAGAGAAGAACAGACTGTTCTTAAATGTAGTTCACTTTATCCTAAAATACATTAGATAGGGTGATAACAGCCTATTTCCCAATGAAGAGAAAACATTCTTCTTTGTATTAACTACAAATGGAACCAAGGTGGTCCATATCACAAAGCCTACCTATACACTGAAGACATCTACATTTTAGTGAAATGATTCTTATCTGAAGAATAAATTCCCCATTTTCTTATTTATTTATTTTTGTGAAGATTGTCTGGGTTGTGATCAAGGACGCTGCTGTTTCATAACACCTCCGAGTTCTTTGGATTCTCCACTTTATAGGAGTGGCATTGATCCTTCTTCCTCAGTCTTTTTGTCTTCTTGTTGACAGTAGGGTTAGTTCATCATGCTTTAGCCACATATTTTCTCTTCTTAAAAAATTCATTTGAAGGATGATATCAAGTTATTCCAGATTCTCTGTTCTTCAAGGAGTTCCCCAAAAGGGAGAAAAAATTGAATGTGCTATTTCTTCTTGTTCTGTGTAATATTTACGATGATGTTCAACATGATGCCATTCTTTTATATAATGTAAAAGTTTTTTGTCTGTTTTAACAATATAAATAACTTTGCTTGTGAACATGAAAACCTTAAGGAAATCTCTTATATTTATGGTTCTACTCATTGTTTAAATACTTTATTTATTTTTTATTTAGTAAAGAGTGTCAGGTCTGATAATATCTACTTACTAATAGACACTAATGTAATAGTTTATTTTATTCTTTAAAATGAGGGGAAAAAACCCACAAAATTTTTGGTTTCCATAATTCTATATTTCTGAGTGACTATTATTTGAAAAAGAGCAACTTCCAACCTAATGAAAGGCTGTTCTGCTAGGTCTTAAAGAGCACAATGAACTGTCTCAAAACACTGTCGAAGAAGGAAATTCCCATAAAATAATCCACCGCAACAGATAAACACAGACAGCAAGCAAGATGTCATTAATTTCAAGGCCTAAATGGAGGTGAAGATTTGGAATTAGCACACCGAACAGAGTTGCACTGTGCAGATTGTGGGAAAGCACAGACTGGCAACAGCAGGAAGCTAGGCCTGGTAAGTCAGATCTGGATGAGCTATCCCATAACAAACATTCCCACCGGCAGATTGTAAGCACGCTGGACAAAACTCTTACCATGGCAAGCTGTGGGGAAAAAAAAAAAAAATCATTATACACATGCTAGCTGAAGTTGTGGGAACAGCATCTACCCCTGTGAATACCCAGGACTTGGACTGTGTAAAAGTGGTACCCCCGAAGCAACTTTGGGACCCCCCTGACTGAGCAGACCAGTGTGAAGAAGGGGCATGGGATGCTGCAGGGATCCACATGATTTATTTGCTTAATCTCGCTCTCTCTTGTTCTCTTTCTCCCCCCTCCACATCTTCTCTCTTTCTCTTCCTATTTCTTTCTCTCTCTCTACCTCACATTTACTTTTGAATAAAATCTGTACTATTGACTTTGGCATGTGGTCTCATTTGTACCTTAATTCGAGCAGAGACATCTTTCAAGAATTGGATCCTAACACCTTCCAAAATCTTAAGATTATGTCTTGTGGCCTACTGACAGACAAAGAGTTTGATTTGTGAGAGAAAGAAATACAATCTCAGCCTTAATGATGGAATCCCATTCTTTCAGGGGTTACAGGTTGTAAAATGAACCAGTACACTGAATAACCTATTATACCTATGAAATATAAACTAACAGTATGGTTGGAAACTTGTAAAAAATGTCATAATAGAAATTAAGAGAAACTGTTTTATAAATACTTAAATAAGAAAAGTCAAACACAGAACAGCTTTTATTCCATTCTTCAGCTTCGGTAGTACTTTACTTCATTCTAATGCATTGAATGTGTTTTGTGTAGGAAGGTAAAATGCCTAACTATTTGTCAGCATTTGGACTTCTATTTAAAGTATGCCCTCAGGTTATATATATATGTGTGTGTGTGTGTATGTGTGTGTATATATAAAATGTGTTGTGTATGGTTTGCCAATATTATTTGCCTTGATGCATCTTATCTTGACACAATATTGTATGGCTTGTTTATTTCAGAAATACCATATCATTTCTAGGCTATCTTTCATCTAATTCTGAAATACTTGTATAACATCATTTTGATGTACCTTCCTAAACATTTGGTGTGGTGGTGGTTTTATTATTCTTAGCTGTCTTATTAAGGAACCTCCCACAACAAATTGAGTTTTTCGAACATCTACTGAATGGAACTCACACTAATGCCAATACTGAAGCTTTTCCCCCTTCAAAATAAAATACAAACAAAACTTTGAAATTCTTAAAAGACATATCTGTGTGAGAAGCACTCTAGGAATATTTACTTTCATTTGTATTAATACATAATTTCAATCAGAGAATTAGCATAAGTTATAGTGTCAAAAGTACTTTGAACATAAATTGTTGTGTCCATCATCAAATAGGTCATCCAAACAAATTAGCTCAACCAATGATTATTCTACTAAAGGTATGTGAATTACCTGATCCTCAATATTTATAGATAGAAGAAAATCTCTAAAGACAGTTGCCAAAAGATCTTAAGTGTTGGAAAGTTGTAGTGCATTAACCCCAACAGAGAGCTAGTGCTAGTACTGCTTACCCACTGCCCCACAGTAGGACGTGGAGAGGACTGGAAGGGTAAAAGTTATAGGCATGTTAACCTAACATAGCCTATTTTTTGTTGGTGTTTGGCAATAGGGACAGAGCTTGAAGTGTATAGTATAAGCAAAATGTCTTTACCATAATGCCTTTGACATGGAGAATAAAGTAGTTGAGGATGTAATGTGTTTTAAATAATGATAATAATAGTACAAAGAAGAAGAAGAACAACAACAACTACAGATGGGAAAAATATATTATGTGGCATAAGTGAAAACCAGCTGGTTTTTGAAAACAAGCCACCAAGCAAGCAAAAAAACCCCGACACTAAAACCCAAACCAAACTAAACAACAAAGCTGATACAGCAACTGTGGTCCAGAAGTCAACATAAAAAAAACCTTTGTGAAAAGATATAATAAAGAAGAATAAATCAATAAATTTGTATAGTGCCAATGATAACATTTTCGTATAACTTTTTTGAAGAATAGCTGTAAAAATTTAAGACCAGCACACGTGAAAATACTATGAAAAAGATTACTGCTGTAAAAAGAGATGATTCTGACAATAAGGAAAACCAAATCCCTGAGACAGAAATTTAAATATTTTAGAATTCTAATTGATCTTTGTAGATCAGTAGGGTCAAGATCCTTGATTAATGGCAAACTCTAAAAATTTTAGGATCGTAGAAAAAAATAATCTTTGCTAAGTAAGATAACTGTCCCTCATTGTTGCCATGGCAAATGCTGGCACTCACCATTATATCCTTCTTTGTTGTCACCAGCTAGCTAGAGTACTCCTTTTAGGACCTGCATCTGAGACTTTGTTTGATGGAGTCTGCTGCCTGGTACATTGAGATAATGCCATTGCAAGAGATACGGCTGATAAAGGCTAAAACCAGGACAGAATGACTTTTCCTATTCCCAGCCATCAAGCTGAACAACTGTTTAGGAAGTGGTTTAGCTGAGAAAAAGCAAGTCAGATTTATTTGTAGGTTAGTGCTATATTAGGACAAGAAAGTCTCAGATTCTTGTCTGCGCACATGTTGTTTATGTCTTTCATGTAAGTCTCAGGAAAACTACATAAAGAACATTTTATGCAGTGACCATAACTGTGCTATATCTTTTACAGGACTAAGGCAAAATGTTAACTGGTCTAATTTTAACCTGAATGTTCAAAGAATTTTTTTACCCTACTATGAAAACCTATTTAAATAAACAGATAAACCCATAAAAAAATAAATTGATACAGTCTAGGCAAAATTCTGCCCACATTGTTCAGTTTGTATATAAGGTACTCTAAAGTACTCTATTGGAAACATACTTTTTTTTTTCTTGATTCTACAGTGTCAGTAGTGCTGCTTGGTAAACATATTTTTTGATTACAAAATAAATATAGGTTGAGTCTCAAGAAAAATATAATTGAAAAATTATTATATCTTTTCTAGATTAGTTTAAGAATGATTGGGAGATTCTTTTATGATTCTGTACTTTAGGCAATTATTTATATCAGGGAAAATCATGCCAAGTACTCCAGTAAATATTCTTCATGTTATTTGGCAACTATCCATCCTGCTTTCATAGTGATAGAGTTCTAAAATTGTGATTCAGTGTCACCAGTGCTTCTCACAGATTGAAGTATACCCTGGTATACTGAAAACTCACAGGTACAACACCTTTTTTAAGCCACTGAAACATCATGGCTTGGCTTCGCGAATGAAGATTTGGGAAGGGCTCTACCCACGCTTGCTACAGGCTCGCTGATGGCTGAAAAGGCCAATGCATGATAGACAAGTCCAGTTGCAAAAGGCACAGTGGAAATACTCCCCCAGGTGGTATCAAGACACGATTCTTTCTGCGTTGTCTTTTCTCCTCGAGAGTGATCTTGCGTGAGTTCTCAAAGGAAGCAGCAGCGTTATATAGTTTGTCTCCAGGCCTCCCAATTGGAGGCCAGAATAGACCAATGCTGATGTCCAATATGGCCAAGGTTGGGATGTTGTTTCAGGGAATCCTTGTATCTCCGTTTTGGGGCTCCTCTCTTGCAGCAGCCAGTGGCAAGTTCACCATAGAGCATGATCTTAGGGAGACAGTGGTCTTTCATCCTGGAGATGTGCCCTGCCCAATGCAGCTGTGTTCTCAGCAGCATGGCCTCAATACTCATGACTGCTGCCTGTTCAAGAACAGATGTGTTGGTCACATAATCTGTCCAGTGGATGTTTAGGATTGTATGGAGGCAGCGTTGATGGAAGTGTTCTAAGAGTCGCAAGTAGTGGTGGCAAACAACGCCATTTTTAAGACACTGAAACAACTGTGTTTTAAACTATCTAACCTCTATACCCACTATACTTTTCATGTGTACAGTAATGTCTATTGCTTTCTTTATAAATTAAAGATTCTTGTCTCCATCTGTGCTGTTTGAATAAATTTAATTTTCCTTGAATTAATCTGAATCACAGTAATATCTCATTTCCCTGCATTTGTTTGTTTGGTTGTTTTGGTTTTTTTTTTCTGAATGAGAAGACTGAAATGACATATACAGTACCCTGAAACCATTTATATTTAATTTAAATAGTTTAAATGTAAAGCACATAAGATCAAATTTATACATTACAGCATACTTTTTCTTCACAGTTATTTAGAAATTGTATTTGAAAAATAAGTCAACATGACAATTATGCCATTAATTTGTTGATCGTTACTAAGATACAAATTGTAAAAAAATAATACAACATAGTCAGCTTTTGTTAATACATTATTTTTGGTAAGACATTAATTTTGTATTCTGCAAATAAAAAGCAAATGTTTATGTGTTTAGAGGTTTGCATGATTCACAATTTTATTGACATGTAGGACTTTGATGTGAAGAAGTGAGCTGGTTTATGTTGTACAACTTTGCAGGATCAGTAACTTTTTAATGCTATACAGAACAGCAGTCTAAACTAAGTTTTAAGATCTAATTCTTTATTTCTATAGAGATGCTGAGGTTTAGGTGAATTAAATGACACTATCCCAATTAAAGTAGCAGGATGACTTTTTAATCACAAAAACTTCACTGGGGGTGAGCTATAGGGGTGGCTTCTGTGAGAAACTGTCAGAAGCTTCCCACATGTCCAGTAGAGTCAATGCCAGTGAGTTCCAAGATGGACCAAGATGCTGGCTGAGCCCATCAACAACAGTGGTATTGCCTGTGGAATAACATATTTAAGAAGGAAAAATAAAGTTACTGTGCAAAAACAATTATGGACAGAGAAGAAAGAAGAAAGAATGTATGAGAGAAACTCTGCAGACTTCAAGGTCAATGAAGAAGAAGGGGGAGGAGCTGTTCTGGGTACCAGAACAGAGATTACCCTGCATATTCAACATGGTGAGGGAGGCTATCTCCCCTGCAGCACATGGAGGTCCATGGAGGAGCAGAGATCCACCTGCAGCCCATGGAGAATTCCATGCCAGAGCAGCTGGATGCCTGATGGAGGCTGTGAACCTGTTGAAAGCCCATGCAGGTTTGCTGGCAGGACTTGTGACTCCATGGGGGACCCACGTTGGAGCAGTTCGTGAAGAACTGTAGCCTGTGGGAAGAACTCCTATTGGAGAAATTCACAGAGGACTGTCCCCTGTAGGCAGGATCTCATGCTGGAGCAAGGGAAGGAGTCTTCCCCCTGAGAAGGAAGGAGTGGCAGCAGCCACAGGTGATGCCTGTGCTGCTCTGGGTGAAGAGGTAGAGAATAGGTAATAAAGTTAAGCCTGAGAAGTAAGGAGGTATGGGAGGAAGGTGTTTGAAGGTTTGGGTTTACATCTCATTAGGCTACTCTGATTTTATTGGTAATAAATTAAACTCTTTTCCCCAAATTGAGTCTGTTTACCCATGACAGTAATTGGTGAGTGATCTGTCCCTGTTCACAGATCACAGAGTGATCTGTTCTTGTCTAGACCTNTTGGTGAGTGATCTGTCCCTGTTCTTATCTAGACCTATGAGCCTTTGATCATATTTTCTCTTCCCCGTTAAGCTCAAGGAGGAAGTGATAGGAAAGCTTTTGTGGGCACCTGGCATCCAGCCAAGGTGAAACACAGCACTTGTCTTCCATTTGTCTTCTTGATTAGTCCATCCTGTAGTGAAATTGTCAAGATGTAGGATAAAATAAATTTATGACAAAATTAATGACGAACACTCATGATTTTCTTTTTTCCATTTTAGGAAAGCAGCCCCCCAGGATTTATAGGTCCTATTGAAATAAATCAATGAAATTATGCAGTACAAGACTGGAGCATCTCCTAGGTGTGGCACTACTTGACCATCTGTATATCCCCCTAATTTTCAATGAGATTTATAGTATGCAAAGAACTCAAGTGAGAGTCAAAAGACACTTGATCAATACCAGCAATAGTTATGAAAAAGTACGCCAAAGGATACAGATATGTGAACTTCCTAATACTTTGTTAATCAAATCTTTCACAAAAGTTAAAGAATATCTACCATGTAGATATTCAATTTCCAGAAACAGATCAAATTCATGGAATAGCCTGAAATTATTTCTGAACAACCCACTGTGGATAATTTAAATTTGCAATATGCTGCATAATGCAGGTATGTTCCTTGATTTCTTAACTCAGCTAACAAGTTGGCAATAGCTGTATTTTGGTCTCAAAATCCTAGTCATTGGGTATGCAGTTCTACAAACTCTTCCTATCTGTCTTTATTTACCCAACATCAACAGGTACAGTCCATTTTTGTGCTCTGTATAGCTAGTGAAATTCCTTTACTGAAATATTCAGAACAAATGAAACAAAAACCTTGCAAACATGGTTGGAATTAATTAATTTATTTTTAAAATGCTCAATTTCACTCTTTCTGATTGTACTTCTTTTTACTGGATGTATTTTATTTTCTATGGTCGCATATAAATATGAAGCCATTCAGCTGTCTTTATGTAACATAATAGACCTCCTCTGAAACAAAATAAAAATTCAGTGTAATTACAAATAAGTATTCTCAAATATCCTTTTGTTTTAATAGAGCCTATCAGACATTTTCACATGCCAGATAAGATGCCAGCTAATTTCTCTATTTTTTAATTACATCCTATATTTTGGCCTAGTGCCTAATCTGAGCTCTTTATGCTCTCTTTTCAGAATTAGCACATGCCAAACACTGATTGCTTCACAGTCACTTGTGTCTATCTTTTACTTTCTCTCAGATTTCAGAAAAGGTTCTGTATTTCAATTTCATCTGTGAAACCAAGATGTCTTTAATAACTATGTCTTTAAGCTTACTGGTTTTGTAGTATTTTGTAGTATTTTGACATGTTTAACATTAAAATTAAATATATCTGTTATTAGCATTGTGTATAATTTAGAAATTCCAGAATAAAGAACAATGTGTGAGACTGACGGGGGTAAAAGGGAGAAGGAAGAAGAGAAGTTTTAGCCTTCACGTTAGTCCTCACATCCAGCTTTCCTGATACTGCTTATGCTCTTGGAGCAACAACTCAGCTGCCAACTCATTCCCTAATTTTACGAGTGCGATTTAAATAATTAAATATTTGAAAGGCTCTAGGTAATGTGAGACAACTACATGGAACCTGCATATTTTAAATCTGATTTGTAGAAGACCATTGCCTTTCTGGACAGGAAGGACTATTCCTCAAATGCAGACACCTGTGTAAGGCAAATGAAATACAGTTTGTGTAAAAGATGCCTCATGTCTCTGGAAGTCGGGGACAAGAAAGAATTGGAGAGGAAATTCATCTCCCTAGTTAAATAAATAAATCAATAAATCATGGATTGTTGTCCTGGTAGCCTTTTCAAAGTTTTAACAGAAAAGAGGAGGCAGATTGACTGGTGAAATGTTACGAAGTAAAGGAGTCTCAGCTGTCTTGCCACTCCTTATTCAAATCACAGCTGCCTTTTCCTTGGCTTGTGAGTTGAAGTATAAACAACTTTGTTTTAGTAATTAAATAAAGAATTAAATATATGGATCCAAACAATTACTGTTCTGTTTTGTTGTACCAGCTACTGAAACTGCATGAACATAAATTTTTTGCCATGAAGCCATTTTGCAGTTTTGGTGGAATAAGTCATGTAAAATTAGATTTGCAGCATTCAGTAGTGAGAGTATCTACCAGAGTTGCGAGACATTGATCTATAGTTGCTCATTGATCTATAAATTATACCTCTCCTTTCCACTGAAGGTTTGAGGAAAGAAAATTTCCATGTAAGAACACTTTACAAATCTTTCATTAGTCAGATTTTTGGGCTGTCCTCATTGAAGAACTCAGATGCCCTCTTCTTTCATTATGCAAATCTCAGAGGATTTTTACAGAAACTAGTCTGCACAAGCACTTAGTTTCTAAGTTGGCTTTGAACAGTTTTTTCTCAATCTTTTGGCTACATTGCATCTGTGTTAGCAGCAGCTGCTTAACCAGATCTTACCAAAGATATATATATTACCAAAGATATATATATATATTTTCTGTGGAATTCCAATAGTACCAGTCTATTAAAAAAATCCTAAATAAATGTTATATCAGCACAGTGTCTATAGAGAGCAGTGCAAGAAGTACCACAAAGACTGGAGCCCAAAAAGAGTAGAGCAGACTGTAGCATAATCAATAGATATATCATAGGACATAATTTTAAAATACTGTAACTTGTTATATAATTTAAAATCAACAATATAACATTTCTGCTTCAAGAATTCCTAGAAGAAAAGAATAAAAGAGAGAGAATAAGAGAGTTTTAGTTCAAATCCTGGAGCAATAATATCTATTATGAATCAGGCTATGGGTATTCATTTCGGTATGTACTGTAATTATAATATAGTGACGTGGTGAGTTTGTAAACATAATTCTGTGATTGCAAATATAATTTTGTAATGTGATTTAGTTTATTGGAAATATAATTTAATAATTTAGATATGTTTGGTAATTTATCCAGCATAAAATGTGCAATGATACAGGATTATAATGTCAGGAATTAGAAGAAACAGGAAAGAAGAACCTGCTGTTGATTAATGAATTCCAAATATTCAGCTGTGAAAAAGCAGAGATTGGAAAAACAGCACACCTATTGGACCTCTTGGATCTTCAAAAGTTGCTAAAATATAATAATAATAATAAAAAAAGACATTTGGACACATCTATTTATGAATTTACAGTTGTATTTAAAGTGGGGTTTTTTTCATTATGTTCTTATTCATTTGTTACGATACAATCCAGAGCCTCAAAGCAACCAGCCATGTTAAAATTTAGCAAAGTTATAAGAAAACAGTAGATTTTTAATGAATTGATGTTCCATGCAATGAAAGCAATCAAATAAACAAAAAGGGATGAGAATTATTCTTAGAAAGAGCAAGTAGGTAAAGTTTGGAAGGGATTGATGTTTCCTAAAAGGGATATAGTGTCCTATCAGGTTTCCATTAAGAAAGATTAATTCAATTATATTACTCTATGCTAGGGAGACGGTAAGTAAAATTTAATAAAAATATTATTGTTTTTTCTTCCGTTCACCTACTGAACTTAACAAAGGCAATAATATCTAATTTACGAAGTTCAGTCAAACTGTTGGATGATATTTATAGTCCCTTTCCATGCCTCCCTTTCTGTTCCTTTACAAATGTCACTGATTCCCCAGGGTAGTAGACTGGTTCAGATCATGCACCACATTTTATTGAAATCCTTCCTGGGTAGGAAGCAACTGCTTGAATCGCCAAAATTCACAATTTCACATTCATAGCAGCTAAACATACAGTAATGTCAATTTAAGGTGGGATTATGCCTTGAAACAGAAGTCACTCAAAATAGTTCGACAGACCAAAGGTTAGTGAATGAAAAAACAGTAAGGGCCCATCATACTCTTTTCAAATAAGAGAGCCATAGAAGCACAGATGATATTATGAGCCTAAGCCGACACTCCACTTTGCACCTACACTGCTTGATGTAAACATTATCTAGCCACTGATGATCATCAACAGAGATTTATTAATACCTTAACAGTACCTTGACCAGTTTGCCAGCTGGACTTTTTCTAACTTGACGTCATCATAGGTTGAAATTTCTGATGTCAGTTAGTTTAGAAAAACTTAGACACACACCTTTTAACAAAGTCTGATATTTGCAAAAAGTCCCTCTGAATGGACAGAATGATGAATCACTTTTTTAAAAGTAACTATCTGACCTACTCTTTGTTAATGTTACTGAGAGATTGGCATCTGCATATTTTTGTATACTTCCTCTCTTCTGTGCATTTATCCATAAAAGAGTACATAAAATACAATTATATTGGGATGTTGCCTCTGAAAGTGAGGGTAGGCTTGAACTGCAACAGGGTGTTTAATTCTGACAATTACTGGGGTTTTTCTCACTAAATTAGCTTTCCCTTTTTCCGTACACCTTAAACAAACAAAACCAAACCAAAACAAACCAAACAAAAAAAGCCTAGGTATTCTAATAAACATTTTAAAAATGTAAAATAACTGTGTTTTGCAGTAATTTGATCACAAAATTGTTAGATTTTTTTTTCAAAATAAAATATTTAAAGATACCATACTCAGATCTTTAAGAGCTAAAGCCATGCAAGATATGGCAGTAGGTATACATGATGTTTAAAGTATGCTACACTTCAGCATAAGAGGTTGCCATGATATATCATGTAGTTCTGTAGTCAAAGATAGCCTGTCTGTGTATCTAACGAGAGTTTAATTAAGCTTCATAATCAATACTATTTTTTTATTTGGGAAAGAATATGCTTTTTTAAAAAAAAATTCATAATTTTCTTTATTAGGGGAATATTAGCCAACAATGCATGAGCAGCCAGAAACTTTTGTTCTGTGCTATTTGCATTGGCATCAGTTAATATATGACCTATTAGTTACACTTTTAAACAAAGGATTTGGCTGTTATAGGTGACACCTAACTGCACACAGCACCTAATGAGGGGTCAGGTAGGCATGCCTTTACTACTGTAAAGGCACTAAGTTATTCTACATTTTTGGTCAGTCCTACTAGCTTGTAATAGTGAAAATGCTCTGGGTTTTAGAAGAACTCAGAAGTCCATGCTGCATTTTTACTTCGTAGGAAAAAAAAAATGCTTTTCTACTGAGAGATTTCTAAGATTGCTCAAGAAGTTAATTGACAGGAATTTTCCTTTCCATTGATTATAAAGGAAAGACATATTTGTCACTGCTGCATTTTCTGGAAGTAGAAGAATTAAAGTAAAAGTAACTGAGTCCAACATCTGTGACAATTCTGTTTGGAATAGCATTTCCATTTCAAAGGAAAAAATCTTATCATCTAATTAAAAATATTATAAAGAAAAGAATTTGTCGTGCATTTCCACTACTATGTTTCAGAGAATCAATACAACTTTAAATGTTAGGCTCTTAATCACTTCTAACGGTTGTTTTCTCACTCCTTGTCTCTGTTTGGGACTCCAAAAGTCCAATTTTATTTTAATATGGTTACAATAATAGTTTGATTCAAGAGCTGTAACAGAAGGGTAGTTATTAATATGATTATAACAACTTTAGTTTTCTCTATCCTCTGCAGTCCTTTCCACTCCTCTTGCAGGCTTTGCATCCTCAAACATTCCCATATATTCTTATGCTACATCTCAGTGTATACAATATAGGTACTCAGTTTTGTTCTCTAAGTATCACTCTGCTGAGTATGTTATACCAGGCACTTAAAACTACACAAAAGAGAAAGAAAGAAGTAATTATACTTAAGATCTGAGGGTCACCAAAAGGGCCTAAGAAGAGATCAAGAAATTTGCTTGACTATGATTCAAAAGGAAGTCAAAATAAATAATTGTTTTCAAATATTTACACTCTCTGTCAAGTGATAGGACTTGTAAACAGCTCACTGTTTTCTTTGACATCTAAAAAAAATTTATTCTTTTAATTATAAACCAGAAAGGGGATCAGAATACATCATTGTTTTAAACTCTTCGAGCAATTAATGAAGTAATAAAAGTAAGATTAGAGTAGCACTCATTGGACATTCCAAAATGTTAGAAATACAGGGACCTTGCCCTTTAAACCTGTAGACCATTTAAACCTATTATAATCTTAAACAAAGCCTACAAGTTATAGCTTGTAGGTCTGGCTTCTGTGTATATAATAGACAAAAATATGTTACATATTTATATAGTAGAGTGTGTGTGAACACTGTTTATGTTCTCTCTAGAAAGAATATAACTGGTAATAGGAAGGTAGAAACCTTAGCACGTTTGACAGCACTTTCCTTCTATATATTCATATTCACACTTAAAAACAGGGCTGGAAATAGCTCTGAGAGTAGATTGCAAATACCCTACCCTGCAATTTTAAGATAGAGTTGGGTGCTAATAGCTGGAGTTCTGTCTCCATCTGTGTTCCTCTTGACCTCCTGCTCATTCATCCTGTGAAGCAGGAAATGAGAAAAAAAGGGGATGCAGACTGGGTGCAAAGTCCATGGCACTCCATGCCAGCTCTAACAACTATTGTTACTGTGCAAAGGACTTGTTAGAAACTTTTTTGAACAGAGTGTGTTTAAATGGTTGCCTTGGAGGGAATTTGTGAGACAGAATCATATTTCAGTTTGTGTAGGATCCTCCTGAGTACCTGATGACCTATGAAATGGAACAGGAGAAGTTTATTAAGGTAATAGATACACAATAATTGAACCTTCTCTTTGATCAGATTTCCTATGTGAAGTTTATGATCCAGCTGTCACACAAAAATACCTCTCTAGACCATTATTCCAAATACAGCTCAACCTATGTAATTGGTTCTGTGTAAATTGCCACTTACAGAACAGGCTTGCCTGCTCAGTGAGATCTTGATTTGTGTGGTCTTTGCCCATTGTTGTACAGGTGACATGAGGTCTGCATAGGGATGATGCTTTTAGGAGAATTTAAGAACCAGTTCAGAGTGATATGGCACTGCTTCTTTTCCTTGTTCAAAAATGAAGGAATGAAAGAAGTGCAAAAGCAGCAGTACCGTCAAAACAGATTGAATAAAGAAGTGGGCATCACCTAAAGGCAAAACTTGTACTCTGAAGATATGAGGATTCTTATAATTGTGACAGATAATAATAGTGTTGGAAGAGCGACTTTCTGCCAGGTCTGAAAACTAATAGAAGAGTTTTAGAAAGGATCAGAGGCCAGTAGGAATGTAAACATGAACAACTACAATTAACAGCATTTCTGAGGGAAGAATGGACTAACAAGAGTCATGGAATCACACCAGTGCTCAGGCACCCTCACAGTGAAAAAGTGTTTCCTGATGTTCGGAGAGACCCCTTCTATTTCAATTTGTTCTTGTTACCACTGGTCCTGTCACTAGATGTGAGAAACTGTCTCTGTCTTTGGGATCAGTACTGTTTAAAACCTTCATCAACAGCACAGAAACTGGGATCTGTGAATCCTCAGCAAGTTTGCAGATGACACCGAGCTGAGTCATGTTGTTGACACACCTGAGGGAAGAAATGCCATCCAGAGCGAACTGGATAAGCTTGAGAAGTGGGCCTATGTGAACCTCATGAGGTTCAAAAAGGCCAAATGCAAGGTTTTACACCTGGGTTGGCACAACCTCTGGTGTAAATAGAGTCTGGGGGATGGAGGGGTTGAGAGCAGTCCTGTGGAGAAAGGCTTGAGGATACTTGTAAATGAAAAGCTGGACCTGAGCTGGTAATGTGCTCTTTCATCTCAAAAAGCCAAACGTATTCTGGGCTGCATCAAAAGAAGCATGGCCAGCAGGTCTCATGAGACCCCACCTGGAGTACTGCATCCAGCACTGCAGCCTTCATTAAAAGAAAAATAGGGACCTGTTGGAGCAGGTCTGGAGGAGAGACACAAAAATAATCAGAAGATAGAAAATGTCTCCTATGAAGAAAGACTGAGTTGGGGTTGTTCTCAACTGTATCCTGGATAAGAGAAGTCTCTGGGAAGACCTTATTGTGGGCTTTCAATGCTTAAAGGAGGCTTATAAGAAATATGGGGACAGAATTTCTAATGGGACTTGTAGCAATAAGACAAAGGGTAATGGTTTTAAACTAAAAGTGGATAGATTTAGAGTAGACATAGGGGTGAAGGTGAATTTCTTTACGAGAATGGTGAGTCACTAGAACAGTTTACCCAGAGAGATGGTAGATTCTGCCATCTCTGAAAACATCAAAGGTCAGGTTGGACAAGGCTCTGAGCCCTGCCCAGGGACTTTGAAGATGCCCCTGCTCATTGCAGGGGGGTTGGACTAGATGACCTTTAAAATCCATTCCAACCAAAACCATTCTATGATTGGATCTTCTTTGCAACCTCCATTCAGGAATTTATATACATACATTGATCCCTTTGAGCCTTTTCTTGTCTAGGCTGAAGAATCTCATCTCCTTCAGACTTTCTTCACTAGAGAGATTCCCTGTTTTCTTCATCATCTTTGTGGCCCTTTGCTGGACTCTCTCCAGTATGTCCATGTCTCTCTTGTACTGAGGATCTCAGACCTGGAAACATTTCTCCAGGTATGGTCTCAGCAGTAGCTATCTGCTTAATAGATGCAAGGTGACTTCTCTCAGGAAACAGTTTTGGGCTTTGACAGAATTTTAGGGCTAGATAAGTAGCAAAAAGAAGAAAAAAAACCAACAAGGAAAATGAAAAGAAGATTTGGGTTGTTACAGTTCTCCTAGAGACACATAAGATCTCTGGAAAAGCCATTTCCAGTATGTGCAGTGCCTCTGATGTTAAACATCTGAAAGAGTGGTATCTGCTGAGAAAAATATTGTGAATTAATGGATAAAGAGGAAATAAAAACACAAAGGAATTGATTTGGCATGGGAAGTTAAAAGTGTGAAAGAATTCACAGAGCAACCTGCCTAAGCAGCTGCATGCTCCTCAGCTGTTAAAGGTTGAGTGCCACTTCCCTAAATGAAACTCAAGAATTATCTCCTTTGAATGGCCTCACTTATCATCAATTTCAGTTAGTACAAAAAGTCTGTAACCTCATCAAAATGTGATACGGTTCTTAATGGACAAATACAGTACTCCAGATGATTGATTTTTCAAATAGCCTCTACTCTTTTCAAAGACAAACCAGTAATATGACATTCAGAGATGCAGACCAGCTGATTAGTTTAGGCCTATTAGTTAGAAATTAGATTAAATTATTATTTGCAAAGTATTGCACTTGCTACTAAATGGTAGGTCTAGCAAAATATCTTGAGTTCTTGAATACTGCAATGATTTGTGGATTCTACCTGAAAATCCAAGAAGAGAGAGAGAAAAAGATGCAAGTTATTTCTTCTCTTTCTCTTCTACATTTTAAAACATTAACTCATCACACATACATAAATATTCATCAAAAATAGATTTTATATATCACTATATATGTTTTCAGTATCTCTGACAAGTGGCAGCTATTAATTTCTAATATTTATTTCTACATGTTATGCTCAACATTTAAGTAATTTTACAAAGAACTGTAAGGAGGAAACAAGTAAATTATTAGTACTCAAATCAGAATTTCTCACTTAGGCAAACTTTCATTACAATCAGCAGTTTTGCCTCCCACCCCCAAATTGCTAGGGCTTGTGACCTTAAATCTCTTTTCTTTCCAAACAGTACATGTAGAACAATATTCCCATTAAATTCAGAAAACATTTCAGTTCTACTTTAAAAAAAAAAAAGAAGTCTGAACGAAAAATCAGACAGGATGTGCTCGAAGTCTGGAGCAGCTGAGCTACATGATGCAAAGCTGTCATTTCCTACACTTCTACCATTCACATTTCAAGTGATCTGTGAAGTATTGTCAGTATGCCGAGGCTACTGTTCTAAGCAAATGACATTCAGCTTCAAGGATGACATGAAAACATCCAGATGGCATGCATGCTTTACATTATAAACATCAGATAAATTATAACCTAAATATTCAGAAAGGTGGTCACAGTATCTATTATATCTGTAAATAGGAAAAAATAGATTGGTAATGGGTTTTCAAAATAGCAATATGCCTTGTTTTTCTGAGAGACAGGGATGTGTACCATAGGCAATAATTAAGACTTGAAATCTATTCAGGTTCAGCTGAAATAATTATTGCCCCTTTCTGAATCTAATATTATTGAAATTAAATAAGAAGGAATTGGGAAGGTTTTTTTTTAATCAGCTGTCATACACATCTCCTGAAGAAAGAGCCTGTGTAATGAATGAACAATGAAGCAATGTAAGTAATTTAGAAAGAAATTCTCTGAGGAGGAATTTTCTTATCATCTACAATTCATGTTAGTAAAAGGGGTGTATTATCTTACGCTACCAACCCATCCAGTAATTACGTTCAAAGGACATTGAAGACTTGTTCTGTGCAAAAGTCAAAACTTGTAAGTTCACTTGCAAAACCTGACATTTTGTAAAAGGCAGGGGAAGCAACCTCAAAAAAAAAAGCTCATAAAGAAACTGATGCTTAAGAATAATCTCCTATAGTAGGAAAATGACACTTGATGGTAGCAACTGAGCAAAATTAGTCATAAACCACAAATCTTGTGAGAACTGCAGAGATATAAAAAAACCTAATTATGTTTCAATGTATATTGAAATAATATATTGTACCATTGAAAGAAAGTGATATTTTAATGCTAAATTTTGTTTATTGCATGCTGCAGTCAGTGACAGTATAACCCATGCATTTTTTAGCTGAATATCTTCCTAAGGCAAGATTATTTAGACTTAAATGTAACACTTACAAATATTCTATTTTATATAATTGTCATTAAAATGATGAAGAGCATTTTGTTTCCAAAGACTACTCAGTAATTAAAGATTAGTTTAAATGCAGAAATAATAGTGTATTACAGTTGACAGACAGAAGAGCTTTTATAGTTCAATTTTCCATCAATCTTGTAAAATGGAACAATTTCCTACTTTTGACAAACATTCGACTAAGGAGATTACTGTAACTACTTTTAAGCGCATAGTTGATGTTCAAATAAATTATTTCCTTCCTCAAACATTCCATGCATGTTGAAGAAATATTTGTTATGCATAGCATTAGGAAGACAGTTTAAGAAATTTTACTCATTTTGGATAAGCAGATTAATAGAAGAAAACTTGATGGGATCATTTGTGTCTATATGGAGCATAATCCAAAGGATGTTCTGTCAAAAGAGTTCTTACCCTTCCTGGTTCAATATATAAAAAATATCTGATGAGAATTATTAAGGTTTGGAATAAAAAACACTGAGATTTTTTAGTCCAGCCATTAGTCTTCCATTGCCATGTTCATCACTAAACCATATCCCCAAGTGACAACAGAACTAGATAGTAGTACTCAAAACCTGAAACCTTCTCTCCTCTCTTCCCCCCACCCTTCCCCCTGCCCCACCCTGAATATACATATATGTTAGATCTGGATAACAAGCTTTGTAGCTGCTAGTTCATTTATCACTGAGTATGATCAGTCACTTAAAGTTGAAGAAATCTAAATGACAAAAAAGACATAGGAGCATGTTGCAGTGATGATCCTGTTTCCTTCTGCAACACAAGGAGTGAATCCATCATTGGATGGATTGGATGTGGACAGCAGCATTTACCTACCTGTTCCTTGTGTTGCCTAAAAAAATTGGAAGAAAAAGACTCTCCACGCAATATTAGATAAGATAGAGAGCGGGTCTTTAATAAAGCCCATCTGGTGCAAGAAGTACAAAGGTGTGTGTCCGTGTCCAGGGGTTCCACAATTTAGGGTTTGATCCAAGGACTATCTGCCCCCAGATCCTCCCCAGATCTGCCCCCTTGGCATGCCTCCCTGGAATTTGAGTTGGAGGTCCTAAGACCCCTTTTTTCCTCATCTGTCTCTTCTTCACAGCATATACTGTCTTTGGAGCTTCTTCAAGGTTCTGGGCTTGAAGGTTTCTTTCATTATGATGGTATCTTGTTGTTCAGGCCTGGGTGCATATGTTCTTAAACAAGATATGTTTACTAAGTCCTGCCTTGAAAGGAGCCTAAACAAGCCTAAAGAATTTAGAAAGTCGATATGAAGTGGGCAATAGGGCTTGGTAAGGATTAACTACTATTCTAAAGTGTGACAGACTATACATCTATACTAAAAATCCATATTTACTACATAGGTACTTTAAAATCTACAAAAAGCTAAAAATCCTAAAAATTCTGAGGCATCACTTGGATGCAGTTTAATTTTAGGCAACTAAACAAGATGTTGAATAACTGCTCTCTGAATTTAATCCTCTTCTTCCCAATATCCATCACAATACTTTTTTAAAGCTGGACAAAGAACAGATTACGAAAGTGTCTGGACATCAAGGACAAATAGGGCATTCCTTGGTTTTCCTTTTCCTTGGAGTGACATTAGCTGATAAAAATGAGTTGTTTAAACAAATTCATAATTTTTGCACTTTCTTAGTAATATCACCAGGTTTTTTGCTGCTCCAGGGATTGAAAACTGCATTATACTAAGTGTTCAGATCAAACTGTTCTGCCAGGAGAAAGAGATTTTTGTACCTGTGGCTATAATCCATGGAATTGCTTATCATAAAACTGTAATTAAGGATTATAAACTCATCAGCATTCTTCAGCTGAAAAGTGAAGGAATCTCATGGGTGGAAGGAAGTCTACTTTTTTTTTTTTTTTTTTAACTCAGGGAAATCATCATAGTATACCATATATATGGTATCTTCTATTTAGAAGAATAAGGAATACTATTTTTAACTGTAGTAGACAATAGCTATATCATATTACCAAATTTAAAAGAAAATAAGTCCAAATATTCACAAAGTACATTAAATGTCTGGAAACATTGAGTAGCAATAATTTACTCACTGTAAAGATAACTAATGAATTTTACTGGATACTTTTGTATACAGAAATTGTAATGGTGCCATGTAAACTCTGTAGTGGAATTATACAACACATGCAATTACCACTTGAGATAAATCTTGATAAACTGACAGTAAAAAGAAACATAGTGAGGCTAGCTATCTCATTTGCAAATTATTATGCAGTTACTACTCTCAAGTAGCGCTGCTGGAGTTCCCAATCTTTCAATGTTTCAATTTTATGTCCTTTTTCAGGATTTAACACTTCATCACACGTGATACGAAACTCTTCTTTAAAAACAAAAACAAAAAAACCACTAAACACAACACAACAAAGCATTCTAGACCAAAATTACAAAATAAATACTATTTCTAAGATAGTTTTTATTATTATTGTGACTCACATGTCTTCTCTCTTCCCTTTACTTACAGGACCGAGTTTTGATGGAAATCTTGCAACTGTCCCCACTTTGTCTTTTCCACCCAGCAGACCTCATTTCCTTAGTCCTACAATCAGTAAGAATTTCTTGTGAGATTAAACAGTTTCTCAATTTAATTATAAGACAATTAAGCTGAAGCTTCTGAATCTGCTAAATTCAGATGGTATTTATTTTAACTGTATTTTAGAATTATATTTTGAAAGTTCTTTTTGAAATTTATAAAGCAAAATTAGGTGAGGAGCTGGAAACTGGAAGCTGGTGAACATTGACCCAATTTTGAAGAAGGGCAGAAAGGAGAACCCAGGAAACTACAGGTCTGTCAGTCTCACTTAAGTGCCTGGCAAAGTTATGTAGAAGATTATTCTGGGAAGTACCGAAAAACACCTGAAAGACAATGCAGTCATTGGTCACAGCAAGCACAGTTTCATGAGTGGAAAGTCCTGCCTATCCAAACTGATCTCCTTCTATGACAAGGTAACCCACCTAGCCAATCAAGGGAAGCCAGCAGATTCAATCTGTTTGGATTTCAGTAGAGCTTTCAATACTGTCTCTCACAGGATCCTTCTGAACAAAATTACTTGGACAGAGGACTGAAACGCATACTAAGCAAGTTTGCAGATGATACGAAACTGGGAGGAGCTGTTTACTCTCTCAAAGGCAGGGAGGCCCTGAGAGAGACCTCAGCAAATTAGACGACTGGGCAATCACCAACTGTATGAAGTTCAAGGGAAACCATATGAAGTTCAAGGGAAACCATATGATTTTCAAGGGAAAGTACTGGATTGCGCACCTGGAATGGAGCAATTCTGTATGTTCCTACAGTCTGGGGAGTGAGATGCTGGAAGTCAGTGTCACGGAAAGGGACATGGGGGGTCCTGGTCAATGGCAAGTTCAATATGAGTCAGCAGTGCCCTGACAGCCAGGAGGGCCAACAATGTCCTGGGGGGCATCAGGCAAAACATCACCAGACAGCTGAGGGCGGGGATTGTCCCACTCTGCTCTGCGCTGGGGTGGCCTCACCTTGAATATTGTGTGCAGTTTTGGATACTGCAATATAAGAAAGATATTCAGCTCTTAGAGAGTGTCCAAAGGAGGGTAACGAAGACGGTGAAGGGTCTTGAGGGGAAGCCATATAAGGAGCGGCTGACGTCACTTGGTCTGTTGAGCCTGGAGAGGAGGAGACTGAGGGGAGACCTCATTGCAGTCTACAGCTTCCTTGTGAGAGGAAGAGGAGGGGCAGACACTGATCTCTTCTGTCTGGGGACCAGTGACAGGACCTGAGGGAATGGCCTGAAGTTGTGTGAGGGAAGGTTTAGGCTGGATATTAGAAAAAGGCTGTTTGCCCACAGGGCGGTTAGATACTGGAACAGGCTGCCCAGGGAAGTGGTCACAGCACCAAGCCTCAAGAAGCATTTGGATGATACTCTGAGGCACATGGTGTGACTCTTGGGGATGGTCCTGTGCAGGGCTAACGGTTGGACTCAATGATCCTTATAGGTCTCTTACAACTCAGCATACTCTGTGATTCTGTGATATTTGAGATTCAGTATTTCACTACAGAGCATACATAGATGGTATCTCCAGTTATGTTATAATTATATAACATAAATATTAATGTATATGCATATATTAACATTTCTAATTAGATTACAAGATTTGAGTCCACTGTTGACAATACTAAGAGAGTCTGTTGCACAGTATATTTGTACCAGAATTAATCCCAGCATGACAATCTCTACTGAAGTAAGGAGAGGGTGGGTAAATGAAGGAAAATCAGTTTTGACACTAAATAGGTTGAGAACTCTGGGGCTTTTTCTTTTTCTTTTCTTTTCGTTATTTCCAGAATATCAGGAACAATTCTTTTATTCAGCTTCAAAAATAAAATTATATTCCTCTCTATTTCCTTATTTGTGGTAGTAATACAGAATTTATTTAGACCCATTTTAAGTGGCAGAGCTCAGAATTAAGGAAAGATTCAACATTTGTGAAGTTTAAACATAATTTGACCATGATAATGGTCATAGCTTTGAATAGACATTTTCTTTATTTCTCTCAGAATCACAGGAGAGTGATAACTTTGGTACTTTGGCACAGAAGTTTTGATAGTGTCCAGCAAGTGCTTTTTACGGTATCTCTAAAAATAGTGCTTTGATAGGGGAGGAAGATATTCTGTGCAATTCAATCTAGTTGTATGAAACACACCACATTTTACACAAAGAATTCCCGAGCACGTATGAAATAAAATACAGTGCAAAGCCTTTCTGAAACTATTTTTTCTTGAGAGAAGGAGAAATTTGTTTAATGTTCTTACTGTTCATATCCCAAAAATCTGACTTCAGAGGACAGCGAATAAAACATAGTAGTTTTGATGACAACTTTGAAAACAAACTATTTCGGGTCAGATTTACTTTGACCTTCTTACTTTTCACCAGCACAAAACCTACATATAGAAGAAAATAACAATGTTGCATTCCACTTCAGTCATCAATCTAAACAGCAGGATTTGCACTTCTATGCCAGCAGTGGGTACTTTTGAGTTTCATTAACTTCCTAGGAGTCAGTAGAGCTAGTGTATTAAGGATTCATGTTTAAAAGCCTAAACTGTTCTGTCTAGCCTGTTTCTTTTCATGTACTGTATTGCCTGAGGTGTGATAACCAGAAATTCCTGACCTAGTCTGTCCTCCATGTAATCAGCTGCCAGGCTACTTGATTTAGAAATATCGGATTCGGGAATTTTATTTTTTTTTACCACCTCCTTGGTCTGCTGCAGCTCATATCTGTAAATCTCATGGTCTCATTATAAACCCTGTGCAGCTTTAGAGAGTCTGGATGAAATACATTAACTTTTGATTGCTATTTTCTTGTGAGCATACATTTAGAAAGGCAGGTTAATCCACTCTGTGGCAAATGTATGGGTAATCTCATTTATGTCAAAGGTATAAGGGATTAGAATCCTTTGTAATGTATTATTTTAATTAAAAAGAAATAATCAGTCATACATCATGTTAGATGAAGCCTAACAATTCTGTTAGAAACTCCAACCAGCCAAGATATTGTTATGCAAAGGGTGAAATGTAGTGTCTTCAATAATGTATTCTACGTGCATATTGGGATGGTCTAAATGTTGGTGAATTTGTTTAGGCATAGTTATTTCCCAAATAAAAATAATTTAAAAAAATTAAAAAAATCTTTGTGTGGTAGCTAGAGATGCAGTTCATAGTTTTTGTTCTTCAAAAGCAATGTGTAATGAAAAACCAAACATATGCCCGTACATTATTTGAGTATTGAAATACAGATAATGAACTTCATTAAAAATATAATTTCCCATTACAGCTACAATGCATTTCTAGCAGTTTTCATTACGTATGTTTGGATTAAAATAATTATGAACAATAATAAAGTTCCTGGTGAATCTAATCTGTTATCATGAATAGGGAATAGTTGATGACAAACTTACCTGAAAAAAAAAAAAAAAAGAATAGTATAGAATAGAATATTTCAATTGAAAAGAACATAAAATTATCATCTAACCCGACTGCCTGAATACTTCAGAAGTGACCAAAACTTAAAGCATATTATTAAAGGCATTGTCCAAATGTCTCCTTAAAGAGACAGGTTTGCAACATCTATCACCCCTCTAGGAAGCCTGTTCTGGTGTTTTACCACCCTCCTGGTAAAGAAATGCTTTCTAATATCTAGTCTGAGCCTCCCCTGGTGCACCCTTGAGCCACTCCCAGCTTCCCTGTTACTGGATCCCAGGGAGAAGAAATCAGCACCTCTGATTCCACTTGTACTCATCAGCATCCTTTTGTTCAAACTAGACAAAGCCACTCCTCAAAGGACATACCTTCCAGCCCTTTCACCAGCTTTGTTGTCTTCCTCTGGACATATTCAAGTACTGTAAATACATCCAGAGGAGTACTATTTATGAGGTTTACTGTTTAAGTAAAACTTAAGTCGTTTCATGGATATATTTAAAATCATTGCTTAAAAATTATTTTTTGCGATTAACATCTAAGCACATTTAGCAGATCAGATAAACCAAAACAAATGTTTGTGGTATGTTCCCTCATTTTGGGGCAAAAAACTTATTCCAAACTACATTCTTGTTGGATCCATTTTGTCCTTAACTAAAAAAAGTTCAATCAGAAAAGAAAATTTTCTTCATTTAAAGCAAGTGTTAGTGCAATAATTTCTTTCTCATCCAGTGAAGAAGCTCAAACCTTTTTTTCCCCCTAAATTCATTTCTAATGCAATAATCATGTGAGTTTTTAATTTGTAAAATCGATGTTTATTGCTTTTCATGCAGCTTGCTTTCCCCTCTATAGACAATACAATTTTAAGCAATTTCAAGATGACTTTAGATGAGAAACTTATAGATTTCTCTAGCCCCTTCGTTTCCTATGTGAATTTTCTATTATATATTAGCTTTTTAAAAAATTAACAAAATCTAGGAGTTGATCTATTCTAGACTCTCTTCCTTTTGAAAACAAGGCTAGTAATTCATGTACTTCAATAAGAACAAAAAATTATTACCATTCTACTTCTTTACTCAGACCCTGAGATGAGAATTGAAATAGCTATAGAACTTGAAAGAATTCTTGCAATCTGTCAGTCAATTTCTCTGTCTTTGTGAAATTTTATATTAAAAAGCCCCAAAATTATTTGGGATCCTTTATTTTGAGCCTGATAGGAAACATGTTATATACTCCCTCAGCTAGTTAAAATGCTGCAATTAGCAATACAAATGGTTTTCTAAATTCTGTTGATATCACTGCTATGCTTGTCCTCATTTATAATTGGTTTTATGGTTCAGATAGGAAATGCTTTGATGTTTTCACAAGTGGGAAAAAATTATGTACCTTTTTGTACCTATCTCAACAGAAGGTAAACAATTTTAATAGCTTCTGGGATTGCTAATTAGAGCTAATTGTGCCTTGATTGACCTATCTTGACAGTAAGTACCTTATAAAACTTGCTTTCTTCACAAAGTGAGGATTTGTTTGCATGAGTAACTTGTACACACTGAACCTCAGAGATAGTTGTTTGTCTGTGATCATCTGAATTTGTTAATTTATATTTCATAACTTCTTATCCACTTATAAAACAATGCTCATCACTTGTGCACTGGAACATGTACTTTCTTATTCTGTTGCTGCCTACAAACCCAGAAACTAGCACAGACAAAGTCTCCAGTGAGTAAAAAATCTGAATATCATGGATAAACTGTTCTCTGTACAAATACAGAAAAAAAATCAGAAGGGAACTGTGAATTCCCAAAATCTTAAGGGTAATATAAGTGTTCCATACAAATTACTAAAATGTAATGATGGACTTTTCCAGATCAATAGAAAACCTCTATCTCATTTTTCCCAAAGTATTTGTTGTGTTTCCATAAAAACCCCAAGCTGTTGAGTGCTGAAAGTTTTTAATAAGATATGCATATCACCATACAGAATTCTGAACTCCTTGAATAGTTTTTAAACCTTTACATTTCTTTCCTTTGACATATCGGTTTTTGTAACTAAAGGTAGTCCACCCAGAAGTAGCATTCAGAGAAATGAGACTTGACTGCACTTGCCCAGCTTGAACTTACTTGGCTCATTCAGTATGATGTGGATACCAAAGACAACTTTTTTTCATAACACACTTGGTCAGCAACCTAGAGAGTGACATAAACTGCAGGTGTAACTACTATTTGGCCCCTGGGATGGAGAAAGTCTGAGAGGTTGGCCCAGTGTTATGAGAATACAAACCTATTGATGGTTTATGCTGACAGTAAGAAATTAATAATTAAAACAATAGGCCCCATGGGAGACAGAGTGACACAATACATAATATTCAGTACAGAAGTTGTGAACAAGTTGAAACTCAACAAGAAGGACTTCTACCATGTAAGGGCTGAGCTTTGGCCCCGGATCAGTTTGAGTCAATACCTTGTTCCATTAGGTCATTAGTTTTGAACTGGTTTGAGATTGACAGATGCAACTGGAGATGTGATTTGTAGGATGGGTATGTGGTAGGTTGATCCTAGCTAGCTGCTAGGTGGCCACCAAAGCTTCTATCAATCCCCCTTTTCAGCTGAACAGTGGAGATGAAATATCAAGAATGATCAGATTGGAATCAGGACAGGGAGAGATCACTCACCAGTTACCATCATGGGCAAAACAGACCTGACTGGGAAATGTAAATAAATTTGTTATCAGTCAAATAAGATTAGGACAATAAAAAACTCAAACTAAATCTTAAAGTATCTTCCCCCCCACACACTTCCCTTCTTCCTGGATTCAACCATACTCTCAAATTCTCATCCCTAGCAGCACAGGGGGACAGGGAATGGGGATTGAAGTCAGTCCATCACATATTGTCTCTGCTCCTTCCTTCCTTCCTTCTTACTCTTCCCCTGCTCCCTTTTATGGGAGACAGCCTTCCGTGAACTTCTCCAACGTGGGTCCTTCCCACAGGCTGCAGTTCTTCACGAGCTGCTTCCGCATGGGTGCCTTCCTGTAGTCCTTCAGGAGCAGGCTGCTCCAGTGTGGTTCCCTCACAGGGTCACAAGTTCCTGCTAGGA
>VYXB01008898.1:0-60204 GCA_013397135.1 Pachyramphus minor | reverse complement strand
TGCAGGACAGTAGCCTGCCTCACCATAGTCTACACCGTGGGCTGCAGGAGAATCTCAGCTCCAGCGCCTCCTCCCCCTCCTTCTTTTTGACCTTGGGGCCTGCAGAGCTGTTTCTTTCACATATTCTCACTCTTCTCTCCAGCTGCAGTTGCTGTTCTGCAGTAAATTTGTCTGCCTTTTAAACAGTTTACCAGAGAGGCACTACCACCATTGATGTTGGGTCATATTTGGCCAGTGATGGGTCTGTCTTGGAGCAGGTTGGCATTGGCTCTATCGGACATGGGGGAAGCTGCAGCTACTCTGCTACCAAAACCTTGCTGCACAAATGCAATAGTATAACGTGGATAACAGTCACTGTTCTACAAACACAACAGTGATTGCTTTATACCTGCTATACCCATCCTACCAAGGAAACAAACAAGACTATGCCCTTGAATGGTGTGATCTAGCAGATCCTTGACCCAATATTCCCATGACAAACTCTCATAAACTGTGTTAAAACCCGACCTTAGTAATTCAATAATAGGTTATTCAAATAGAAACTGTACTGATTTTGAGAAATTACTAAAAATGAGTTAATAACTTCTAAATCTATTTACTCTCCCCAACAAATGAATGTATCAAATACAGTATTTCTACAAAGCCTCTGAAAATATAGGATTTGAGAAAACATTAATGAAAATCTAAAAGTTAAAAATGACAAATAGAAATCCTAACAATCTGTAAAGTGCCCTAAAACAGNCTCTTCTCTCCAGCTGCAGTTGCTGTTCTGCAGTAAATTTGTCTGCCTTTTAAACAGTTTACCAGAGAGGCACTACCACCATTGATGTTGGGTCATATTTGGCCAGTGATGGAGCAGGTTGGCATTGGCTCTGTCGGACATGGGGGAAGCTGCAGCTACTCTGCTACCAAAACCTTGCTGCACAAATGCAATAGTATAACGTGGATAACAGTCACTGTTCTACAAACACAACAGTGATTGCTTTATACCTGCTATACCCATCCTACCAAGGAAACAAACAAGACTATGCCCTTGAATGGTGTGATCTAGCAGATCCTTGACCCAATATTCCCATGACAAACTCTCATAAACTGTGTTAAAACCCGACCTTAGTAATTCAATAATAGGTTATTCAAATAGAAACTGTACTGATTTTGAGAAATTACTAAAAATGAGTTAATAACTTCTAAATCTATTTACTCTCCCCAACAAATGAATGTATCAAATACAGTATTTCTACAAAGCCTCTGAAAATATAGGATTTAAGAAAACATTAATGAAAATCTAAAAGTTAAAAATGACAAATAGAAATCCTAACAATCTGTAAAGTGCCCTAAAACAGTTTAACTATTGATCCTGTGGTCATTAAAGTAATTAGACTTTCAAACAACTAAAAAAAATAAAAAGGAAATATGTAAGTAATGGGCAAAATGCATTTACATTTGGAAAGAAGATGAGTATACAAAAATCAGGAGGAAAAATATGTTCTTCTGTTAATTTTCCACTATTTGGAAGCATGGTTTCATGATAAGGAAAAAAAAAGTGAAGATTCTAAAAATTTTTAAAATAAAAGGCTTGAAGTTTTAATAATTTTCTTCAAAAAAGTAAATTTTATATAAATTATACTAAACTTGTATATGATTTTGGTTTTGCTCTGTTTTTATTGAAGTCAATTTTAAAACAGAAAAAAATATATAAAACTTACAGGCAGATGTGGAAAATTTAGATTCCTGTTCCTTTAAAAGAAAGTTATCACATAATATTGTTGTGTGTGGCATTTAGGAAACTTGATTTCTTTCATGCATTAACTGACAAAAGAATTGGTATTTAAAAATTTTTGGTTGATAAAAGGTGTCCAGAATTTAGAAAATTATGTCTCCTGCGTGCAAGAAATAATTGATTTGACTTCATCTCTGTATGAGGTCAGTTATATCCTGAACCTCCCAGAAAATGCTTACAGGCCCAGGAAGCATACATCTTTACATAACCTAATGTAGAGGATGAATTGCAGAAAGAAGATCTTTGAAGTAGTTTTGATATAAATTATAAAAATATTATATTGCCTCGATATGGCCTTATACAGAAACGTCTAAAATCAGAGTGAATTCTGTAATGCTTCTAATTGTGAACTGTGGTATTCCCATCTAGTAGGTAGAAGTTTACAAGAATTCAATCTTGTGTGATGAATAAGTCGAATACAGTAAATGTTTCCAGTTTTTAAGAAACTGTCAGTTTGAAAAATAGTTGTTCTTTTGACTGATGACTGAAATAGAGAATTTCATATGTCATTATTTGTAAATTTTGCAGATATCTTAACCTTTATGAAATTTCACTCATAAGAAATATTCTTTTCCTGTTCTAGGAGGAGAGAAAAACCTATGCAAATTTTTGCCAGGGTTCTTCTGCTATAACATTTTCTCTAGACAAATTAGCTAAAAATTATATGAGCTATTATCACTATGAACTATTAGGACTATGAGCTATAGTTCTAGAAACTTTATTACTGTGTAGCAGAGAAACTACAAATAATGTTGTTTTGATGCTTTGGTAGGGGAGAGAAAAAATAAAACTACAGAACACAGATGGACAATCCTGAAGCCTTAATAAATTTTAATAATTGCTATATTATCCTAGCAGTCTTAGAGGCATTACTAGAGGTACTATATCCCCATGCCAAAATTAAAAATTTGGTTTGTATTTCCAAATTCTTTAAGAATGATCACAATATCAACGGTAAACTGAAAAAACTTCTTATCCTGAAACGAGTGACTAATTAAAAGGGTAACTAATGCAGTTGTCTTAAGAAAGACCACTTGTGGTCTGCTATGTATGTAATAACATACCCTGAACAATAAAACTGTGTAGTTTGGAAATCGTTCCATGTTCAATCTTTGTGTCAGCTGTCCTTTGTGACACTTCAAATGATATCAGCAATTCATGACTAAGATAGAAGGAAGTATATTCTGGTAAATAAAAGTCTTATATTCAAAGACAGACAAAGCAGTAATATAATTTAAATTATAACAGACTTATTCCAAGATTCTGGACCATATATTTTCAACACAGGCAACCAACCCCATTTTTATTTTCTTGTTCTGACACTCAAATAATATGCCATACAGTACAGTACAGATGAAGATCTGTACACCAGCTCTACATTTTCAGACGTTTAAAATCTTACAATTATTTATGAATATAAAACAGAATCCAAACTCCACCATTGTGCTTGGCAGGCGTGGAGTTTTAAAAACAAGAATGTTCTAATTATGCAAGTTTGGATACAGATTTCAGGGTTGAATATTCAAGAAGACCTGCATAAGTAGCCCCTATAAAAGTAAAATTAGTATCACAAATATTTGCAGCAAATACCCATAAAATATGTCAAATTGTTTTACCATCTCTAATACTTTATATTAATATACTTTTGATAGTGCTGTTCTTGACCACATTATTCAGTTCTTCATACTCCCGCTTACGTTGCCTGTATTTCTCAATAAATGCATGGATGGATAGATAGATAGATAGATAGATAGATAGATAGATAGATAGATAGATAGATAGATAGATAGATGGATAGACAGATAGACAGACAGAGAGACTAATAGATAGTTTGAGGTTCTATACACTTCAAAACATTCTAGAATTCTATTTAGAAAGGGACATTATAAGAGTAATGTGTGGAAAGAGAGTTGAAGCAATAAGGTTCTACTTTTGAACTGTTTACAGAGGACAGTATACAAAACAATCACAATGAGGGCATTTGCATGTTCACTTTTCATGTACATGTTTATTTACCTGTGTATATGCGTGCATAAAACATACATATACATGAATTTGTGTAGTGAAATGAGTGCATAGTGCAGACAATATAATGCAATACCTATTTTAATGTTATAAGAGGAATAACATTAAAACTTTTATGGGAAGAGTTGTGAAGTCTTTTTAAGTAAAATTGAAAGTTAATATCAAGTTATTTTTAAAAAGAATGTTCTGTCCTGTGGGTTCTGTGTGAAGATGCAGAAGGTATCTCAACTGAATTTTCTATTGCTTTTATTACTGTTGCCTTGACATTCTTTATTAGCTGTTTGTGGTATTATACAAGCCACGATGTTAAATGAAGGGGCATTCCAGGAAGATTAAATTCTTTAACTTAAAAAAAAGAACAGAGGGAGAAAATAAAGAAAGGAAGGAGGAAAGAGGGAAGGAGGGAGGGAGGGAACAAGGAAGATGATAGTGAGAATTGTTGTATCTAATTGCAAAATAATTCTCCATTACTAATTAATAAATGGAATTAAATCAAATTAAAATTAAAATAATTTCGGTTTATGTAGAGATGATATAATGTAATTACCAAGTCCATTAATCAGCTTTTTGTATATAATTCCTTGCATATTATGCTATCAAAAATTACTCTTTTTTTAAAGGGCAATAAATATTCCTATGCATTATGAGAATAAACATGGATAAACTGAAAGTTCAAAGGTGAACAAAAAGACCTTAAGAGTATCTATCAGAGTAACTAGTGAAATGCTAAAGGCAAAATGCTTCTTCTGTGCCATAAACTGAAACTTATCAAAAGTGGTCATGACTATAACGCTATATCTATACCATATATTCCTAGTTTCATGAGGACATCTGATTTTAAATGGACTGTACAGAATCAGTTCAGAGGCCTTAATATTGTCATCTAATATAATTTAGGATAACCTAGGCTGTTGTAATTACAGCCTGCCCCTTCAGAAATATTCAGGTTTGCTGTAGGTCATGTGTTGTATCTGTCATATATCCTAGGGCATGGCAAATAAAATTGGGCCCAGTGTTTAGACAATTAAACCCTAGGTTTTGAAAAGCCGACAGGTCCTTAGGCACTTGGAATAGGATTTAGTGTCTCAGCTTATGATAGAACTCATATTTCTAAGTTAGATTTCTTCTCCCACATTCTATTCAGTAGTCAGAAGCACTTCCAAACAATCATTGAAAGAGGTGCATCCCTAAGAGAGATGCAATTCCAGTATGTCTCCATGGATTATACAGGTAACCCAAACAGCTGGCTCAGAATATGTGTATGATTCAACTTGCTCCTAGTTTTAGTCGGCATGCACATTGAGAATTTTGATACTCATTTAGTCACTGGATTTCCAGTCATCACGGCTTCATTCAGTTTCCCAACTCTGTACACTTACTATGTGAAGAGGTCTCTGGCATTTATTTAAGTTCTTTTCAAAAGCTTTGATTAGGCAGGACATTTCACATGGAACAAGATTCCTACCTGTGAACAATGAATTCAGTCTAATTGAATCTCTTGAGTGACCATTTAAGATAAGTTTTTCCATGTAATGTTATTAGCAAACACTGTAAGGTACAAAACCAGTACAATATATTTCATTAAATATCTGACTCATCTCTGAATTACATTCATCTTATGACAAAGAGAATTTACTTTTGCAGATTTTCAGTCAATGTTGCTAAATGAAATGTAGGTTATAAAAACATTCAGTTTTGGATATGCATCTAAAACTGAATAAGTTTATGTAAATGTCACTCATGGGGAGGGAGAGGAGCACACTAAACATTCCCCCCCCGACCCCAACAAACCCCTCTCCCAAACCCCAACAAACCCACAAACCAACCCAAAAACCCAATCACATTTTGGTATTCCTAAAAGCATTGCAAGAAAATTCAGTGAAGGGTAGATAGAGAGGCTAAATCTTTTTCTGAATCAGAAGTATTATCCTGGGCTTGGAATGCATTATGTTATGAAGTTGTATAGCATGGTATTTGCTACAGTTTGAGAGGATTAGCTAATAGAAATGTTTATGCTGAATTAGTAGATTAAGGACATTTTCTTTCTTGACACTGAATGCAAACTTAATTCAGTTTCATGATGGTCAAAGGAATTTTCCTGAGATTCTCCTTTCTTGCAGTCAAAAGTCTTCATGATGCTCATAACTTAAATGACCTCACACTGCACTGTGTTGAAATAAAACATTGCTAGAAGCTACATTGTTTCAAATAACAAACTAGAGCAGGAAAAGGAATGCTGTGAGATTACTGAATAAGACTTTTTATTCATGTGAATAAAGAGATTAGTGGAAAAGTATCTTTGCAAGACAATCATTGCAGTGTTCCTGGCAAACTCACTACTTGATAAGAAATATATGAGAGAAAGAACTGTCAAAATTTAAATCCTAAAAATACATTATAAAAATAGTAAATCAATAAGATCTCCTTTGGTCATATGTTATAATATGCCTCTTGCAATTAGATTTTATGTAAATTAATTTCCTTTATCCTAAAAGTAACCTCATTATTTTGGGCATGACTTTTTGTTAAGTGTAATAAAGTTTAGGGGAAAAATTGTTGGCTATTGTGTTCTATATGGTCTACATGAAAAATAATTCTACCAAAAAACAGATTGTAGAATTCATTGTAAAGAATGCATTCCAGATTTAAAACGTGCCTTTGTTTTCTGAAATTTAAGAAATAAATTTTTCAAATTAATTTTATTTTAATTCTACTTCATGAAATGAACAGTCATATTTGTATCAGAGTACAGAAGAGCAGCCAGCCAGTACATACCATTTTGCTCAACAAAGAAGAAAAGCAGCTCCTGAAATAATTTTCCAGAAGATGGTTCGATAGCCTTACATGTCAAACCATTTTGTTAATCTAACCTAAGTTCCTGTATAACATAGGCCAATAAGTTTTGATCATTCATTCCTTCAATAAAGAAATTGCTTTTCCTGTGTAGATTGACATTCCTTGTGATAATAACTAACTGGCCGCACTACAAAAATGACAAGTGTCATTAGGGATTTGTGAGTAGTTTGATTTAATGCTGAACTATCTGTGATGGAAGACAGCTATTCCGCCTATACTTCAAAAATTTTGGTTTTAAGGCATCCCAATTAAAATGATTCTGTCAAGTCAATTCCCAAATTCCTCTGTTTCCCCCTCTTGGCTTAAAAATCTTCAAGTAAGTTCTCACTGGTTTCCAAGCATGTGACAGATTCATGACCTTGTTTTTACCTCTATGTCTTAGTGTAATTTTAACTTCACCTAATTTTTTGGAAGGGGGATGGGGGCAGAAGGGGTTGTATTCTTTCCTAGTACCTCACAGTGCTTATTGCACTCCACCTGAGAGCTAACTAGCCCAACTAGACCTGGATGTCCTTTCCTGCTCTCAGTGGAAAATGCATAATTACATATCTATAAAAGATGCAGGAGAGATGGCAAACATGATTAAATCTGGGTGACTGGGGAACTGGGATACTGCAAAAGATAATCCAGTTCTTAGTGTTTCCTTGGATTAGCTTTTTTCCTAGCATTTACTGCAGTGCTATTGTCTTTTACTGCTAAGTAATTTTTGTCTTTCAAATCCTTCAAGATATATATCTCAGGAGTCTTTCTCTCTTTTTTTTTTTTTTAAGCACTAGGCCTTTTTGCTTTTCCAAAAGTCCTAAATCAAGAAATTCGAAACAAATGGTCTTTCTTTCAGAGTGCTATCCAATGTCATTCCTTTTAAGCAGATTGTCTTGCTACTATTCAAATCAATAAAATAATAAAAGATAATGCACCTACAGTTGCACATTTGATAGAGTCCTTTCTAATTCCTCTAATAAAATGTATTTAACAAAACTGCATTCATTAAAACGGGTGAAAAATATGTATACACACTTTTTTCTGCCTTCCTGATTATTTTGTAATATTACAGGAAACATTCTCATTCATTCAGCTGGTATCAGCAGGAAATCCAAGAACATTAATGAATCATTAATGGTAGTTCAGCAACTTGGAGCAGGTGTACCACTAAAATCAATAACTGAAATTATTTATGGACTTCTGGATAGGAATGTATGGGTAATCTTAATAACATTGCTACTTTTGATACACTAAATATATAAAATGCCTGGAACTGCTGTGTTAAGAGGTGGAAAGAACAACAAAGTACATATCTCTGGCACTTTCAACATTTATTGTAGACATTGATTGAATGTTAATTTGCCTCCTAATTTCTTAGCTAACCACCTGTAAGCAAAATAAGTCTTTTAAGATAAAGCATAAATCCATCAATGGGTAGTCCATGGTCTGCTCTCAAAAGGGGCGGAAAATGAAGCACCTTCATCCTCTTCTGTCTTCCAACAACGCTTAGGCTTTGCTGAAGTAGGCCTTTAAAATCTTCTCCCTCATAATCACACCACACCCCATGGCACAGAGCAATATCCACAATGAATTTTGAATTAAAGAAATTATGGCACTGTTGGACTTCCACACAACTGCCTGAATTTTGTTTGCATAATTTGAGCTGAAAATCACACTGAAACAAAAATAGCAATGTATTCTTCCAGTAAGTTGCCTCTTGGCACCATGAGTAGACTCAGAATCAAGTGTTGTGCCGTTTGGAACTAGCCAACCTCTTCCAACAAAAGCTAGCCCTTGAGTAGAGAGGAAACAAGCCAGAAGTGTCACCATGCCTTGGAGCCATTTAGCTACACAGATACAACATTGCCATTGCTAAGTATAAACCAAAGACTTTGCATAAATTGTGCTGAGGGTTGAGAGGCTGCATTTGAACTCCTCTTGGCCTGCCCAGAGCATTTTTCAGTTTGTTTGACTGTAACAACAGTTTTCTAATGACCAAGTAATTATTATCTCATTAGTTTCACTTTGCTTAGCTTTGTATAATTTTACGGCATGATAACAAGTTTTATACAGATAGAACTAGGAATGTGTTTATGATTTGTGCAGGTAGAAATATTCATTGTTAACTTAAAAATGTTGTTTAGTTGCAAATAGGTCTGGTATGATAGAAAGGGCCTTGAAAATGTGACCTAAGGATGCAGGGTAGAGAAGTATGGGACAATAATAAAAAGGTCATGGGATTATACTGGAGAGCCCAGGACTATAAGCAGCTCACAAACAAAACAAAACCAAAGCATAACAAGACATCCCAAATATATGCCATACGTAGAACAACACAGCAAATTCAGTACCAGAGGACTTTGAAAGGCAGCGGGACAGGGAGCACAACACAAGACACAGACACAGGTGTGCCTATAATAATTTAAACTTTATTAGCATGAAACATTTTCTGAAATATTCTGATATGATAAAACCACAGAACCATAGAACAGCTTTAGTTGGAAGGGAGCTTTAGCTGTCATGTAATTTAAACCACCTGCAATGAGCATGAACATCTTCGACCGATTCATGTGACTCAGAGCCCTGTCCAACCTGACCTTCAATGTTTCCAGGGGTAGATCATCTACCGCCTCTCTGGGCAGCCTCGACAGTGACTTAACATTCTCTTTGCAAAAAACTTCTTCTTTATATCTAATCTAAATCTACCCTCTTTTAGTCTAAAACTATTACCCTTTGTCTTATTATTGAATTTCTGTCCCCATGTTTCTTATAAATCCCCCCTTTAAGTATTGAAAAGCCACAGGTCTCCCTGGAGTATTCTTTTCTACATGCTCCAATGGGGGACAACCCCAATTCTCTCAGTTTTTCTTCATAGGAGAGGTTTTCCATCCCTGTAATCATCTTGGTGACCCTTTGCTGGACTCGCTTCAGTAGGTCGATCTTCTTCCTATGCTGGGGATCCCAGACCTGAACACAGTACTCGAGGTGGGGTCTCACAAGAGTGGAGTAGAGGAGGAGAATCACATCAGGTACATAGCATATCAACCGCAAAACTATTAAAACATGGAAAGTAAACTTTTTGACATTTTCCAACGTATTCACACAGACTTATTTAGGTGTAAAATCTTTCCAAAAAAGTCAAATCCAAAAAAGTCAAAATATCCCAGTGAATGAAATCACAGTTGATCATTTCTATCATAAAGCTATCAATAATCTATAATGTAGTTATGAATTATATATTGATGTTAAACAATGCATGGAAACATATGTATTGTCATATTTTAATTTCTGTGACCTTAGGTATGTTATATTTTAACAGGAAATTCAAGTGAAAATGGTTTCGTTAAAAATATATTTTGTTTTAATGTGGTTGCTATGATGAGTCAGAAATCCTTAAGGATAATTTTTCCATTGATTCAATGAAAATTCCCTAACAGTATGATTTAGTATAGGTAAATAGCTTAAGTGCTCTGATTCACTCTCTTGCTGTTTCTCTAGTTCAGTAAAATGTAACATTTCAGTAATTTCATTATATATTCCTAACCTGTAATAGAAATAGTTTTATATAGTTTTAAAAATATAAAAAAAGACACATATGTGCCCTATCAGAGTAAAATAAAAGAAATTTATTTACTTTTAGCACTTAACAGACATGAAATACAGTAACAACTGAAACATCTTGCATCAAATATCCTGACTATAGAGATACACGTACAATATTCTTATACATTGGGAATTTCCCAGCACATTTTTTCTGATTTACTATGAATAATTTTTATTTCCTTTATGCTCAGTAAAAGGTGTCTTATTATTCATTTCTGAAAATAGAAAAGTCCCTCATAAAAAAAAGTAATATTACTGAATATTTTTCAAATATCAGATTGATGAAGGTTGTGTAATTAGAGTGCAGCAGCTGAGCCTTTCCTCTTCATCTGCAAAGTGCTTTCCAGGACCATTTCAAATGAGCAAAGGCTCCAGCATGATCTGTTATGGCCAGATGTAAGCTTGGAGGCTATTGCTTTGCAGTAATACAAATTATAACTGTTTTCCAAATAAAAATTATGTGGCAAAAATATAATGTGGATTTACCAAGAAATGAAGAAATTAAAATATACACAAAATGAATCCCATAGATTTAACTCCAAAGATGTCTTGGACAAAACAAATGTGTAGGTTGGCAGGTGTAGCTCACATTCACAAGATCAGGTTGAGTAATGTTTTAACTCTGTCAAAAATTCCCAATCTTTGAAACTAAATCAACCATGCATTTTGTTATTGACCTCTAATGATGAAAGTAGTTCTGGTCTGTTTTAGGTTTTTTTCAGGGCAGACCATACTGTCAAATAAAATTAAAGAGACATTAGCATTACACCATTGTTCAACTATGATGAAAAAAAATTAAATCTATTTCTTTCATTTACTTAGATTCATAGCACCATGAGAGGAGAGACACATATTTCCCTCTTCATTATCAAAATGGTGAGACAATTTCCACAAATTTTTGCTGTCTCAGCTCAACCTCTGCTGTCAGAGAACACTGTAAGGGCGTAACTTGTCACACCTTTCATAGATGTCAAGAGATGAATTTGACATAGCAGTCTATTTCAGTTTCTTGTTCATGGAGAATAAAAACACTAACTTCAAAGAACGTGTTAAATATAAATCAGCAGAGTTTTTTGCCATATCAGATATTACACCTTATAGCCCTGGAAACAGTCCTTCATTGGGATTCCTTTTTTACTGATTACCCAATTCAAAAATCTATGACAAGACTTAGCACTTTATATTCTATTTATTCCTTAATTCTATTGGACTTTTATGTAACATATTATTGGGAAAAAATGGCATCAATTAGGATGATATGAATCTATTGTTTATTAATTTTTCAGTAACCTCTAACAAATTAAAAAGGCATAATTTTCACATGTATGAATTTGTACCTGTATCATGTGGTACATAGTCAGATTTATGCTAACCTCACTTACACTTTAAATCAATTTTATATTAACACTGAGATTAGACACCTCGGTCTGTAACTCCCCAGAAGTTTTTTTTCCAGGAATTAAAATAAAAAGCAGAATATCAACCTATGAAACTGCACAATGGGTAAATTCACACTGTTTTTCTGTAAATATGGTGACAAAACAAACAAACAAAATAAAAAACAATTCCAGACATGTTGTCTGTTTCAGTCATAGAATCATAAAATGGTTTGCACTGGAATGGAACTTTAAAGATAATCTAGTTCTAACCCCTACTGCCATCGGCAGGAATACCTTCCACAAGAACAGGTTTCTCAAAGCCCCGTCCAACCTGGTATTTAACTTCCAGGGACTCGACATCTACTCCCTGTCTGGGCAACCTGTTCCAGTATCCCATTACCCTCAGAGTAAAGAATTTCTTCTTGATATCTAATCTAAATCTATCCTCTTACATTTTAAAGCCATTACTTCTTATCCTATCACTACATGCCTTTGTAAAATGTCCATCTTCAGCTTTCTTGTAGGTCACTTTAGGTCCTGGGAGTCTGTTAATAATGCTCGTCCCATTATGGACCCCTGAGGGTCACCACTCATCATCACTCTCGCACTTGAACATTGAGCTGTTGACCAGAACACTTTGAGTGCCACAATCTAGCCAATTCTCTATCCATCGGGTGATCCATTTATCAAATCCACATCTCTCCAGTTTAGAGAAAAAGATGTAATGTTGGACAGTGTCAGTTGTTTTACATGACTCCAGATTGATGATGTTAGCTGCTCTTCCCTTACCCACTAATGCTGTAACCCCATCATAGAAGACCACCAAATTTATCAGGCATGATTTGTGCTTAGTGAAGCCATGTCGACTGTCACCAACTGCCTCTTTGTTTTTCATGTATCTTAGCGTAATTTGCAGGAGAATCTACTCTCTGTCTTGCCAGGCACAGAGGTGAGAATGGCTCAACTGTACTTCCCCGGGTCTTCCTATTTTCCTTTCCTAAGAACAGGGATTATGTTTACCCTTTTCTTCAATGACTTCTCAAACGTGATGGCTAATGGCTTACCCTCCTCCTTCACCAATTCCCTCAGGACTCATGGATGCATCAAGTCCTATGGACTGGTGGACCTTCTTTTTCCTTAGATTGTCTCAAGTCTCACCTTCTCCTATAGTAGGTGGTTCTACATGCTTTCAGTACCTGCCTTTGCCTTCTCTGACTTCATACTTCAGGTATGGCTGGAGCAACTGCAGGTAAAGACTGAGGCAAAAAAGTTAAGTACCTCAGCCTTTTCCATGTCATTTGTAGCCAGGTCTTCTATTTCACTCAACAGGGTGGGTACAGTTTCGTTCATCTCCCTTTGTTGTCCTATGTGCCTGAAGAAATGCTTCTTATTATTTTTTTACATCCGTTCAACAACAGTGCCTTGACTTTCCTTATCTCCTCCCTGCACTCTCAGACCATATCCCTATAATCTCTCCTGGTTGCATGCATATGTGTCTTGTTTTTGTGGTTTAGTTTGGCTAAGAGGTCTTGATTTAGACAAGCCAACTTCCTGCCTCCTGTGCACAATATCTTGCATACAAGACTTGAGAGCTCTTGTGTCCTAACAGAAATGTGAGTAAATATCTCCCAGCTATCTTTCTTCTCTTTGCCTCTGAAGGCAGTTTCCAAAAGGATCCCACACCCTAGTTCCCCACACAGTTGGAGGTTTGCCTTTCTGTCATTAGAAAACACCAAGAAAACGCTATCAAAGAACTTATTGGAGAGGTCAAGATTAGAAGCAGCTTGGACTGCAGTGATCATAACCCAGTGGAATTCTCAGTCTTGAGGGCTACAATATGAGTAAAAAGCAATCAGGACTCTAAAATTCAGAGAGGTAAACCAGCATTAAATAAAAAAGCAGAGAAAGGTGTGTGACTTAAAGATCAAGCAGAACTGCCTACCCACAGTACTCAGGGACAGCCCTCTCCCATGGACCACCAGTCATATTCATACTCTACTCTTGGATCTGAATCTCCTACAAACCTCATGTAGTGTGCCATGGACACAGTTACTATCTTGTTTGGGGTTTTTTTGTTTTGCTTTGGTGTGCCTGAAATATTGCACAGACTGTGCTGTCCCCCCAGGAGACCCATGTTTTATAACATGGAGTTGAATGCGTATGTTGCATACTTCGGTGTGTGATAGGAGAGCCTGAGGCATGTTTGACTATGTAAAATTTTCTGTGATACTAGAAGAAACTATCTGGAAGTACTCCCTCCTGAGATTCATCCCCGAAAGCATACAAGCTTTGCCTTGGTGACAGCTAAACAAAGTACCCAAAACATACCCAGAGGGTGAGCTAACCAGTGGTGTGTCTGAGCAAAAATTGAGGACATGAGTTGATTCTCTGACTCTTTTGTTTAGCTGTATGTACATAAAGTGCAATAACACCCTACTCAAGGAAAGAAATTTTACCACAATTCTGATCTGAGCTATTAAAACGCAATCTTTCTATGAACAAGGATCTCCTAAATATCCTATCATAATATTTTGCACTCTTTTGGTCTTACAACTCAACTTGAAATATTTCTGTCAATAAAACCTTTAAACCTGTCTAAAAGGTCCACCCTTGTTGCATTTAATATTTTAGATACATATAGGTATACACGGACTTACACACATATGTATAAAAGAGACTGTCTTTCAGGACACAAACCATTCCCACACAGTGGCTGGGGGTTAAAACCCCCACTCACTTCAGTTGCCGATCCTTGAGACCCCACTGTCTCCAGCAGCCAATACCACGGGTCAGGAGAGCCCACACTCCCAAGTGTGACTCCAAGTTCTGGCATCACATTTCACACACACACAGGTTTGAGCAGCAGCTGGTACTGAGCCCTTGAAGCACATGAACATGGGAGAAAGAATGCGATTGCACAGAGGGAGTTAGGAAAAGGCATAATAAGATATAAGAAGACAGCACAAATTGCGGTGATTTGACATAGGACTCAGCCAGACAAGTGTACTGACCAGCTCAGATTTACACACAAATGACGCATTTTATACCCCTTTCTGCATAACCTTCTTTCTGTTCCTTCCCCTGCACATTACCTCATCAGTTGGCATAGTACCATGGACCACCTCCAATATGTGGAATCCTTAGGTTTGCATCCTTAGCTGTCACAAATTCCTAGTTTGTCTGAAGTTTCTCGGGAGCCCATCAATTACAGTGACTGACCAGGTTTGTGCCCAGTTATTGTTTGTTAACACTAATTGGCCAGGGTTTATGTCTCTCTGTGTTTCTCTCTCTCCATTTTCTTATCGTTTTGACTGAAAAAATAAACATCTTCACAACCAACATATCCTTCCCAAATTGGGTGACTGATCAGGTTTGCTCTCTTCACAATATCCATTACCGTGTGTTGGTCAGGTTTCTTTCTGTATGTTCTTGTTTTATGTCTCCTTTCACCAGACACCGTTAAAGGAGCACACACTCTCCTTTACACTTAATTTTACAGTAAGCACCTTCTTTCAGTGTGCAGGAACTTTCATATTGACCTGATATAACTGCTGAGTGCCCACAAAAAGGGTGTTTCACTTTCTCCATTTACCGCATCTCCAAGTTTTTGATTCTGTCATCTTTGGCAACATTCTACTCTTATATCAGTTCTGGAGTGGTGAACTATTTCCATTGTTCAGTTACATTTCTATTCCTATAATAGCAGTGGGATAAGGAACAGATCCTAATGAGTATCCCAAGTCTAACCAAAGCTATCTCAGTTTTATATGGCAGAAAAGACAAATCATTATTTTGCTTGTACATTTTGTAGTAGATTGTATTAGTTTAAGAGGTAACAGAAGGTTTTATTTGCTCTGATGAATTGCATTTATAGGTGTTAAGTTTTAGGGAAAAAGAACAAAACAAAACAAACTCTTGTTTCATTACTTCTTTTGAGGCACTGGACTTATAAACTTTAAAATATATACTTGTTTTTCTGTTTCTGTCTCTGAATGTTAGTCTTTTAGTCTCGGATGAAAATAAGCTACTCTTACAAACTAGCCAGTGATATTAGGGAATATGTCTTTGCTTGCCTAAGAAATTATATGGTGATTTAACCTTTAGTCTGCTGTTTTCAAATGTACTGACTGAATGAAATTAGTTATCAAGTTGTTATTTTCTGATATTTAATATGTCCTCAGCTATTTATGATTTTTTTTTCTGGTCCAGAGCTCTCACCTGTGAGTTATACCTATATAAACACTCAGAATTATTTTACAGTCAAAATATTGCACAAATTCTCTGAAAATGGCTCCAGCTAAGGTGTGAGGCAACCAGCTTCTTCATATTTAAAAATTTACACATTCAGTAGAGATAACTCAAATAAAAAACAGGGTTTGTTCACCACTGAAGTTCATAGAAGACATTATAGAAAAAATATTTTGAGCTCTTTAGCAAGTAACTTCAAGACAAAATGATCTTAAGGCAGGTATCTTGTAGCAACTTGCATAAAAGCTGTTGACTCTTGTTACTCTGAAAAATTGTTTAGAACATTTAAACCCATATGAACTGCTGAGAAATCCTGTGATAAGTATTTGAAATGTCTTAGAGGTGCAAACTCAATTACAAAAACATATTTTCGTTCATAATTTCTGTCTATTATGCTTATTTGTGTTTCAATTACAAAAACCTACAGTCACTAGCAAGCGATGAACATAGTATTCCTTACAGTTCTATATCCTCAACTTTTAGTTTAGCTTAAGTCCAGCATTTTAGATCGGTGGGCTAGGAGAGCACTGCCACCTTAGAAGTCTATTGAAAAGAATGGTTACACCTCCTAAAATTATTTATGAAGGAAAAATTGGTTCAGAGATTCAGCCTATGTTTGATATTTGGGATTTGGATTCCATCAAGCATGCTTCCTGGAGAAATGCCATTCAGGATTTAATTTGCTTTAAAGACTAAAGGCGTAGGGCCAACCTATTTAACTGAGGGCCAATTCATGCACATCCAGGCCTCCTAAATATCCATTCAATTGCATTACTCTCCCACTTCCTGGAATAGTTTAATCTTTTTTTGTAAGTGAAATGATGAAAGAGGTGCCGTGGCTCAAAGAAGCACAAATGAGGGCCAGGATGAACAAGGTTTGGATATAAGGATAGGAAAGAAAACCACATTTAAACAACATAATCCAGGCAGTTGCCAAGAAAAACTGAAACAGATTTAGTCAATATGAAAAAGAGCAGAGTTCAGAATGCATTTATTATTTTAATTTATACACATAATATTTAGTTTGCAATTTAGACCACTAGTAAGATGTGTACTAAAAAGCACTGAGTATCTTCAGAATCATTTTAAGAATAAACAGAAGGATCCCAAATATATCAGCCTTTCAGGACATGAAACTGGCCTAATAGAACATAAGTAAAACAAAAATGGAAACAGTCCAACAGAAATTCCTATGAGAATCTTACTTTGTCTCATCTTTTCTTACCTCATTGCAGATTAAGGAGGGAATTCTAAACCTAGACAAACAGTAGCTGTTGAGATAGATGGCTACCTAAGGGTAGGGAAATAAACAATGCATATGTAAAACATACAGAAAACAGATTCCTATCTCTTTGCCGTTTGAAGTCCCCACTCCAGAAGTAGGATCTGTTTCACAATGGGAATTTCTAGCTATAAGCTCTAACAGCTTCCTTTCTTTCATAAGGTTCAGCTTGTTTTCTTTACATCCTGGATAGTAGAAAGAGGCTAAATCTGGGATATTTTCCTGGCATCTGTTTACATGAGAGCTTAATTATATGTAAAATACATGGACAATCATTGACTACAGTGACCATATTCACAAATCTATGAATATTTAGTGCTCATTAGTATATCTTCCATCCCTCTGGAGATCAGTTCCAAATGCTGCTTTCAAACTATCCCTCCTCAAAAAATTAATCCCATCCCAAGATGTTTGTAGTTTCCAGCTTTCTATAATTTTATTATGTCTCCTTTTGTTGGGAAAGGGGAATTAGTTAATTTTTCAAGATTTTCTAATTAAGAGCATAAAATCTGAAACATTATTGTCTTAGAAAATGGTCCTTGTGGCCATTTCTACAATGATTGCTGGGTGCCTAACATATTTAGGAGACTTAGGTCCTTCTGAAATCAGTAACCGTTTAAGAACAATGTGTGTTCTGCATTTCAAGCTGAAAGTGTCAAGAAAACATTTAGGTGCTTACTCATAAACCATAATTGACTTCTTGGGTCTATTCTGAGGAAATAGCTTATTTTCTCTAGAAAAGAACATAGTTTCTGTGTGAATGACTGCTGGGGAAACCAATTTCATTATATAAATTCAATTTCATAGGAGTTAGGAAGCAAAGGTGCTATTTTTTAACTCACTGTCATGTGTCCATAACAGATGCATAATGGAGGTAAGTTCTTTTTATTATTTCCATGTGGATATGAATCTTTTCACTTAAGAATGACCTTTACTTATTACTTTTGAAGAGAAAACAAATGGCCTAAGTAGAGTAAGTCGTGCTCTGCACACATACATATATATAGATATATATAGATAGAGAGAAAATCTAATGAGATACAAAATGGGAGAAGGCAGAATAGTGGGGGAAGTTGATAAGAGATCACAAGGTTCAGAAGGCTAGGAATCACAGGAAAGGCTGAGATTAAGATAAATGTGAGATACGTAAGAATTGTGGAAGATAGAGAGGAAGAAAAAATATAGGACTGGATTAAAGGATTTTATTTATACTAATTTTCAGGGTTTGTGTTATAAAATTTGAGTGTTTTAACCTTTTTAAAACCACAAAACTATCTTCTCATTTGACACATCCTTATATGTGTACTGTGTATCTATGTACTTTACTCTTGCTTACTGAAAAAGTTAAAAGTATTATTTGGTAATAACTGATTACTGAACTTCTTAAATTCTTCATAAATTACATGTAAAGAGACTTTTATTTTAATTCTTGCACCAGAGCAGGGTTTTTTTCTCTGTGTAACTATCAAAATTCTTTCTTCTTGGCACAACTGTCCAAAGGTCATATGTACTAAAGCACAGATTTTTTGCTTTGCTAAATTTTAATTGTATTCACCTTTTAGGAAATTACAAATTTAATCTCTGTGGTGTTCTAGCACATATATCAACCCAATCAGTGGTGTGCTTCTTTAATGCTATGTTCATATTGGAAAAACAAGAACATGAAATTTGTGCTAATTAGTAATATGAAAAATCCAGTGAGATGCAAAGTGTTAGACTTAATGGTACCTCAGACTGCACATTTTAATCAAAACTGTGAAGTTAATACATAATGCTAATTATACCAGAGAAATTAATTCAAACAGTTACATTGTGACATACTTGTAGGCTTAAGTGCATTTCTCTTTAGAGGTTTTTAATCTACTTCCTAATTATCTAATTAGTAACAAGCATTTCTAATTTTTTAAACTTTTAATGAGAAATCCTGGCAGGCTGAATATTGTTTTCTTTTTTAGAGAAAAATGCATGAAGTATAGCTGTACTTTATGAACAGCAATGTATTTATATCAATTTATATGATGAAATGTCAGGACAATATGTTAAAGCTTATACTTGACAGAAAAATGCAATGAATTCGTGGCTTTTCTATGAAGACTAACACTTTACAGGTGCTAAGGAAAAGGTACAGGTAACATCAGTATCTTTCTGGACAGATTTTTGTACCATGTATATGTTGACTAAAAATGATCATGCCCCCATCTATTCTTTTTCATCGAGAACACTAATGTTTGAGAAGATAAAGTAAAGCAACTATAGCTCACGGATTTTGTGCTTCCTACTCTTGTGAATCATGGACTCTGACTCATTTGTGGTAATGATAAGAGAATGACACATTAATCTGGAGCCATGTATAAAACCTTTATCTCTGTACATTCTTTGAAATAAATGGAACTGCTAATGTTCTGTTCAATAAGAGCCTTGTGACATAAAAAAGAAAACAGGTAAGCAAACTGATCAAGAAAATACATTACTGTAATATATGTGATTTTCTTATACATTTAGCTACAGTAAAAGTACAGGAGAAAATTTTTGTTATAAAATGGAACAAGTTAGGAAAAAAAGTCTCTTTTGGTTTCCTGGGAACTTCAGGATAAAATTCTGCTTTCCTAAGGAATACAGTAGAGGAAGGTTCACGCAAATTTATTCTCATCATCAAACACGTAGCCTAAGAACTGTAAACATTTTAGAAGTATGCTAATAGCTTTTAGTACCAACATTTTCTGGAGACAACTTCCTTTTTAAGATACATTTCCTGCAAAATACAGTCCGATCTTACTCTTTCTCGTAGACTCTGTTACTTGTGAATGGTCTTTCAAACTTGGGAACTCTATGCTGTATATAGAGGGTTCACTGGCTTTCTCCTTGCATCTCAACTCTTCTAAGAGTGATTTCAGTGTGACTGCTTATGCATCTGAAGAATCAGATTTCTCTTCAATAACAAAGTATATATCTGTCTATCCATGTTCAGCTTAAAATGAGCTTCTGAAAAATTTCTTCTTCTTTGAAGATTTTCCTCATCTTACTTGGCAATGCAGGAAAACAGAATTCTCTGTTTCCTCATCTAGGATGAATGAAACACCGGAAAGAGGGCTTTTTCATAAGGAAGGATAGTGAAAAAGTCTAATTTTTGTAAGGCATTTTTACCAAAATAATGCTTACAAACTTTACAAGCCTTTTTATGTTACCGCTCTTACATCAAAATATTCTTATGAACAAAAAGAAGCATACCATGTATTCAAAGCAAATAATTTACTGTTAGTGGAATTAATACTTTACAGTCTTATGTTCTCAATAAGCTAATACAGAAAGATCTTATCAGCAATAAACTTCAAACTTCATACAAAAAATACCTCCAAATATCTGACCGTTTTCTCTGATAGTGTGCTCACTTTCTAGTGTCCCCAGTGGTTCCAAGTGCTCCCATCTTCCTTAGACATAATGGAGGGGGTGAGGGGTAAGTGCATTTTTCTAGTGTGTTTGTATTATCTACCTGCAATACAAATAGAGGAACTGAAAAAAGTAAAAAGGTTCTCAAAATAAATGTTTGGTTCAACTTAAATATATTTTATAGTTTAACTAGCAGATAAATTCACACACTAATAATTAATGTGCTAAGTATAAAACTGAAAGTGGCCCTACTTTAGAAACAAAAGGAAGTATTTAACATTTTTATTGATACTATTTTGTCATGCTTAAATAGTGTTTGCATCATTCATATGCTGAAAAATCTTTGGTTTAGCTCTCTGTTTCATTAGAATCATTCTGCCTTTCACCCTAATTAGTTTCTAAGAAAACCATGTTGTCATTTCTAATAATGATGGAGAGGTCAGAGTAAAAGTCCCTAACTGGGATCTCACCTCTCTTGGATTTCAGAGATTTTTATTGTGGTGTCTTGCACAAATAAAGTTGGAAGCAAATCACAAAGGCAATAGTCCTAATCAGACAGCCATGTTTCAAAATTTGCATTGCTCTTGCTTCTTGATCAACACAGGAGTGCTGAACTCTGGTGTTTTGTTTTGGTTTTTTTTTAGATCCCTTTCTAGTGAGTACATTACAGAGAACCGATAATGACAGAAATAAGGTAGATTAGAAGCAAAGCATATTTTTAAATGCACTTAATAAATGACTCATAAAAATGCTAAACCACAGATGTCAAATTACTCTGACAGTAAAATCTCAGACACTTTCTGGCAAAATTTTCCACTCAGTGGGTGCTCCATATTTCACAGAAAAGTGAGTAGTGCTGGTGTAAACAAATTACATACACCCTAGGTTTCTTTCTTTTTCCCCCAAAAAGACCACTGGAAGATCCAAAATCCAAACCAATTTTTTTTTTTTTTTAAACTGGGAAAATGTAGCTTAGATGAGTTGCTTGTGGGATTAAGGCTTTTCATTGATTTAAATATTATTTGTAAAGTTTTTCACCTTAATGATTTAAAATAGAAACCTATGACAGCTCATTTTTAAAAACTGAATTATTAGATTTTTGGCTGATGTAAATGAAATTGATGGGATTATGCCAGTTAAGAACATGAGAGAAATTAGCCAGAATGTATTATCACCTAATAGGGAGACTTGACATACCTTTTTTCTTTCGGTTTGGGGCCCTTGACACTTTAGCCACAGTGACACAAGTGTATGTTTTTCCCCGTCAGGATTGTGGAACTTCATTAATAATACCAGCCAATACTGTTTTCAGGGTCAGTCACCCTTCAATTCTCTAATCTCTAAGACCAAAATACTGTAAAAATATATGAAAACCCCATCTTGTTGGTTCCTGAAAACTCAGAAGCTTATCATTTGTCAAAAAGTGATCTTTTTTGCTCAGGCTCTCTGTCCCTCTCTTTTATTAAATACAACTGTTCATCCTCATCCCCAAGCTCTACAGACCTATCTGTCTTTTTGACTGAACAGTCTTTTGAAACTTCTGAAATTTTTAGAGTTTTAACTTCCATGGACCTTTTAGGTCCTTTCATGGACCATTAGGTTTCAGCTATCTGAAGCTTGTTGCTCTACTTTATAATGTAGATCCCAAACTCCAAACTCCTAGTGATTTTCTGAGAGAGAAAAAGGAAGGTAGAACAGTATTTCACATACTGTCTATGCCCATCAGAAAAGAAAAGAATTTTTTTTTTTTTTAGTTCATAAACCAGGTTTTATTTGTTTTTCTAAAAGAGGTTCCTAAAAAACAAATCAAGAAATTAAGGATGCAGTACTATATCAAAAACTAAAATCATAGAATCATTAGGTTTGGAAAAGGCCTCTAAAATCATGCAGTTCAACTATTAATCCAGCATCATTTTGTTCACCACTAAACCATGCCTCCAAATGCCTCATTCACAAGCCTTTTGAACATTTCCAGGGATGGTGATTATTGAACCTCATAAAGTTAGCCTCAGCCCATTGATCCATCCTGTCCAGAACACTCTGCAGAGTTTTCCTATTCTCCAGCAGATCCCTGTCACGTTTGGTGTCATCTGAGAACTGTCTGAGGGTGCTCTGGATCCTCTCATCCAGATCATCAATAGAGGTATCAAACAGAATTGGGCCATATAATTAGCCCTGGGAAATGCCCCTTATGACCACGTACCAGCTGGATTTAACTCCATTCACCTCCATTCACAAAAAGAGTAAGTTGGTAACACTTTTACAATTAAAGAAACCCTAGGAATGTGTTTGTCAAATATTTGTTAAAAATGTAAAGGTCTCCAAAACAAAAATAATTGATAAAAAACCCCAAACAAACAACTAGCTTTTCTTTTATGTTAGTTTGATGAAAGACTTGAATTTTTCAAAGAGTAATACTTTAAAAAAATGCAGGGCAATAAGCCTTTTACTTCAATAAGTAATCTTACACTCTACTGAGATTCTGTGATATAAGCCTACCTGTAATTGCCATGTATGTTTTTGGAAAATGACAATCAGAGCATTCCTGGATTGGTTTACAGTTTGTCACTCAACTACATTCATTTTAATTTAATTTTGTTTCACTAACCTATACATTTACTTTAATTACATTGTTTGATGCATGAAACTGAGAAGTAAAATATCTTGGTAAAGTCTTAAACTGGCAGACTTAACTTTGTGGCCACAAACAAGTCATCTAATTGTCCTCATTTACCAACTTGTTAGATGAAGAGATAAAATCAAAGTTTGCCTAATTAAGGACTGTATTGGGTTTGCATGGCTGACTTGGGTAGTTGGGGGAACTACAGAGATGGTTTCTGTGAGAAGCCTCCAGAAGCTTCCCCCATGTCTGACAGAGCCAGCTCCAGGACAGTCCCACCACTGGCCATGGCTGAGCCAATCAGAGATGGTGGTAACACCTCTGTTACATATTTAAGAATGAAATTTATTTCATGGAATTAATTGTGTCCAGGGAAGAGAGGAGTGAGAACACATGAGAGGAACAACTATGCAGACACCAAAGTCGGTGAAGAAGGTGTAGGAAGTGTTCCAGGTGCCATAGCTGAGATTCCCCTGTAGCCCATGGTGCAGAATATGGTGAGGGAGCTGTGCCCCTGCAGCCCAGGGAGGTCAACAGGTGTGCAGGGATCCAGCTGAACTCTGTGGAGGAAACCCATGCCAGAGCAGGTAGGTGCCCAAAAGGAGGCTGTGACCCTGTGGGAAGCCTGCACTGGAGGAGGCTCCTGGATGGAAGCTGTGGACCCATGGAGAGAGGAGCCCATGTTAAAGCAGGTTTCCTGTTAGGACATGTGACCCTGTCAGGGACCCACACTAGAACAGCCTGTGCCTGAATTAATGCACCCCATGGAAAGGGACCCATGATGGAACAGGGGAGGAACTCCTCTCCCTGAGCAGGGGCCAAAACAACATGTGATGAACTGACAGCAACCCCCATTCCCCATCTCCCTGTGCTTCTGGTGGGGAGGAGGTAGAGGTCAAGAAGGAGTGAGGGGTAGGGGGAAACTGATTTTTAGATTTGTTTTACTTCTCATTATCCTTCTCTGATTTTGACTGGTAATAATTTCAATTAATACCCCCAGTCAAATCTGGTTTGCCTGTGGTGATAACCGATGAGTGATCTCTCCCCATCCTTATCTCTACTTATAGGGCTTTCATTATGTTTTTTCACTCATGTCCAGTTCTGGAAGGCAGTGATAGATGGGCTTTGGTGGGTACCTGGCATCCAGCCAGGGTCAGCCTACTGTAGACACTAGAGACTGGATGTGGCACTCAGTGCCATAGTTTAGTAACTGTGGTGGTAGTGGATCAAGCGTTGGATTTAATGATCTCAGAGGTCCTTTCCAACCCATCTGATTCTATGATTCTATGACACTTTCATAAATTATCTGTATGAGTGTTTGCAAAGTCTTGGGAGTGTATGGTTATGAATGATGTGCAAATAAGACACAATTTTATAAATTAAATAATAGTTGAAAATTCTAAAATAAAGAAGGGTTATGGTCAGTAGTAAGTATGGTTTCCAGCAGTGTTATACATGATATTTAAGTCAAAAAGTCAGAGTATGGAGAGATTGACAAGGTTTTCATTCTAAGGTTGCTTTGGCTCATCTCACAGCTCCATTTTTTTTCTTCCTACTACACTCTGAATTGAGATCTCACAGTCCCATGCTCAACAGTAGTTCCCAAAAGAAAGGTCCTGGACGGCTGATATCCCTGTCCTCAAAATCCCTATCTTCCCTAGTATTTAATTCATAATCTTTCAAGCATGTCCACTCTTTTCTGCTCCAAGTAGTGTGTCTTAGTTTTGCCACCACACTAAGCTCCCTTTCAGCTCCTCAGCCCTCTGGATTTTGTCACATTTCTCACCCATTCTTGACTACATAGTACCACTGTGCCACCGTCTCTACGCTCCTTGCCCTGAAATTTCTGTGCTCATGAACTTCACCTTTCTTACCTTCCAAGTCCTACAGATAATATAGGAAATTCCCCCACTTCCTAAATAATTTAAAAACGATTCATGGTCTTGTGACTGCTGGTGTTGCCCTCCCACTGATCATGGAAACTTGCTTTTCTTCCCTATCTTCCTTGCTCTCTACTTGGCCAGGAACATAGAGTTAGTGCTGCTGTGGGAGAGATTTACCATAACAAGACATTTGCCAAAAATCCACTTGGACGCAAGCAACAGCACAGAAACTGAGATCCAAGAACAAAAAGGACTGGAAAGATATATGACAGCCTTACCCAAGAAACTGTGTTAGTTGTTCTATTTTTAACTGAAATGATTTGGAGAAGGGAACAAACTTGTAATTTTTCAAGTTGGACAAATCTGAGGCTGATGCTACAGACTTGCAGAAGGATTTGAAAATGCTACACGAGTAACATCTGCTGACGGAACAGCAGATGAAATTCAGTGTTGATAAGTGGAAAGTAATATGCCTGAGGGAAAATATGACTGGAAGTTAGCTCTTACTTCTCATGAAAGTGATGCTGAAGCTACTGTTGACAGTCCTCTGAAAATTTCAACTCAGTGTTCAGCATCAGAGAGACAAATTATACATTAAATTAAAAAATATTAAAAAAAAGAACCCCTTCACCAAATTAGAAAGATTATTTATTCTTGCTTAATGTATGGTTTGCAAGCACTTTCAATGCTATTTGCAGTTATTTTGACCTGTACCTTTATCAAAGGAAAAAAAAAAAGAAGACTTTAAAGGAAGCTAAAGAAATTTTTTATCCAAAAGTACTTCCTATGTCGCGGCATAGGGAAGTTAGCATTTCAACTTATGAAAAATAAGCTAAGCTAGGGAGACTTTGGTAGAGAGATTTAAAATCATGAATTAATCAAGCAGGTGAATAGTGATTATTCACCATTTGTTGTTATCTAAAAAAATAGCTAATATTCAATGAAATCATCAAGCAAATGATAAATTGCCTTAAGCAGGAACATAGAAGCATTTTTGTATATAATTAGGTATGATCATATGTAGTGGGAATATGCTTTGGGTACACATTTACCTTGGCAAAATTTAGTCACAGGCTGGCTTTGGAATGGTAACCCAGGGAAGATTTATACAGTACATGCCCTATTTCCTATACCATTTAATTAACCATCTGCCATTGAGTACTGTTGGAAGAATTTACAGACTTTAAAAATGCTCCAGGGTCTTGTGAATATTGTTGTTGCTCTTCCACTGATCACACAAATGATATATGAACTTTAAAAAAAAAAAAAAAACCAAAAAAAACCAACAAAACCCTCACAAAAAACCACCCTAGAAACATTTATTCCCATTTAATGTTCAATGCTTGGCATAATCCCACTTCAGAGATCCCATATAGGAAATAGCATAAATTAAACCCATAGACCTATGGAAATGATAAAGTTACTGTGTATTTTTTACAGGGATTGGCAGGTATATTGATATTAAGCACATCCTTTTTTTGCCCCCATGCATTGTGTTACTTATCACACACTCATTTTGCTACTAGTTCCAACTGGAATTAGGTTCCTAGACAATTTTTATTTCCTGGGGTCAGATTGTGCAATTAAACTGATTTCAAAGAAAGAACCATAATCATGGAAATCTTTGATGTTTGCCACAGCTCCCCTTGCTTAGAAAAAAGAGAAATTCCATCAACAAAGAGAAATTCTATCAAAACCAACCAAGCAAACAAACCATACCAAACCAAAAATGCTTACTGCTCCATAATTAGACCATTCACTGGAAATCTCCTGAAAAGTAACAAGATATTACAGCATTTTTTCATTAAAGAAGAAATAAGAATGTTTCCTGAGAAAAGATACATTTTTGACACTACACACACAAGTCTTTTAAAAATGCCACATATTTTAATGTAGAAACTATAATATTATGTTGTGAAGGGTAAAGTTCATATGTAAGTATGAAGCAGATATGAGACATCAAAGCAAATAACTCTGTGTTGTTGATGCATAAAATAGCCACAACACAGTAGCTGATGTCATTTGATAAATCAGAGGTAGGGACCATGACTTTGCATCAAGTTTTCTCCCTTCACAAATGCCCTGTTTCATAAACAAAGTACTGTTTCTATGAAAATGAGTGTAAGCCTTTCCAATTACATCAACAGACACTGAGTTAAGCCTCAGGTCTGAGGTTTTTAAGTATATCAAAAGTCAGAGCTGGCATACATTTGTGGTTTCTGTAAAATAGTTTCCTATCTAACCTTCAAGTATTTTTCTATAGGAGACTATGCCGATATAAATAAAATTGAGATTACTAAATACATATAAATATACAGACATAAATACAGATATAAATAAATGTGAGGAATAATCTAGCCAGTATCAATCAGAATTCTGTATTATCATTATGTCAAAAGAATATGCGTTTTTTACAGATAATATTTTTTCTCAGTGTTTTTTATAACTACTAGAATTTCTGTATCAAGAAATTGACACTCTGTAAAGGAAAGATCACTGCAAACATATGCAAATCCTCTAATTTTATATGTTGAAATAAAAATATCTTTCTAGGCAATCCTTTTTTTCCTAGATGAAGATAAATTCCTTTTTTTTTTCTTTAATGAAATTTTTGTGTGTCCTGTATCTAAAGGATGAAATTAGGATGAAACTTGCATTTTCCTAATTTATCTAGGAGATTTCTTCGTGTAGGGAAACTTTGACTGTTACAAGAAAGGAGGAAGAAAAATAGGAGTGTGCACATGAGAGAGAGAGAGAGAAAGAAAGAAAGAGAGAAAGCAGGTTTTTGAGCCAAATAAAATGGGTAACTTTCAGAGATAACCAGTTTATGCCATGTGGCTGTTAAGAAAGCAGTAGGGATTTAGAGATTCAGAGGAAGAAGAGAAGGATACTGTATTGCAATCAGGTTCAGTGAGCTATATAATCTACTTAAAAGTTTGATTAGAAATTCTTTTGTGTCTGGGCAGTAGGCAGGCTGCCTTGTGAACATGAAGGAAAGCAATGGGTTCTTAAACTTTCCTGTGGCAGCACTCCCATTGTTGTCTCTTTTTATTAATGACATGGAGGCAACCATGATAAGTTTAAATGGACAGAACACTGATTGGCTTAAGTGAACTTCCTATCTCTAAAGCCCTGATAGACTCCCTGTCTGCTGGACTTTTAAGCAACAATTGAAGGGCTGCAGCCCATTGATGAAAAAAGTAGCAAAACACTTTCCTGCAGTATAATTTGTTCTTATCTTAACTCTAGTTCTTTTTCAAAGATCACCCTTTCTTTATTGGAGAATGTCAAACTGTGTTTGCTTCAGAGAGGTGAAAATGTTTAAGAATAAAAGAGTCATGCCTACAGTCCTAACATACTCTCCAGAACACATATACAGATACATGAATATCTATGTTCAATGCATGCATTTTGTAAATATGTCTTGTTACTTATTTATTTTAATACCCTCAGATATTGAACATTATCTATATCTATGACCTATTATCTTACCTGTAGCAGAGGTAAATTCAAATAATGACATTAAATAATTTTAGTCAAATTATCATCTGGCTTTGCTCTTAGAAGTAATTGAGATGATATACTATAAAAATATATTAGAAGAATGTGATTTTAATGTAACATCTGTAAACAAAGGTATAAAAGAGAGAAAACTGTTTAAAGGAACCTGTAAAATGTGAAACTTAATTTTAGTAATTCATATACTAATGAGATTCCCTATATTATCTCAATATAGTAATCTCTACATGGCCTCAGATAGTTTTTTAAATATGCATATGATTACTGAAATATTTTTTCTCATTTCACACTGTAGACACAACAGCATTTTGCAACTTGCATTAAGTTCTTATTTGCCATTAACACTGAAGATGATAAGTATGCTATACTTTAAACTTATTTCATATTATTTACTCTGCAAATAATGTATTTATAAAAGAAATACTCTGTAGATAATGTAAAGAGCACTTCAAGGTCGTAGGCTAAAAATAATTTGATACTAGCCTTGCATATGCAATAACAATACCTATATACCACACATTCACGTCATCAACATCATAAAAACTGATGATGAAACATTTTGCTACAAGCAAGGTGCTATAGTTATTTGTCTTTCCAACAATTCTTACTTTTCATACAGCTTATTACAACACTTTCATTTCTTCTCTATGAAGTAAATTTCATTCCAAGAGCACACAAAGGGATTGTATCAGTTATACCATAATGTGTTCATGTTATCATTGGATTTGAAATGATTTTTATGCTCTGAATCCATATCAGAGAGATATAGTGAATTAACTGTGAAATCCTTGAAATGATGACCTGAGTCTGACACAACTTTAAGTGGTTCTTACAGTTTCTAACATAAATTTATATGGGTTTCCATGAATTGCTTAAGAAAAAACAGAAATAGCATGTATTTTATCCCTGGATAACAGGCTATATTCATCAGAATAAAATAAATCAGAAACACACTTTCCTTGATTACGCTTAGGGACAGAACTTTAGAAATCAAGAGAGAATATGGAAATGGAGGAGAGCTTTTAAGTTATTTTATTATAGATTTTCTTTTCCATTATATCCACCTAATATATATTTCACTACTGACGACTTTTAATTTTCTCGTTTTTAATTTTACCTTCTCTTCAAATATCTGCAGAAGTTACTATTACTGGCTGCTGGACATCACAAATTTTAGAGTGGTGATCCCAAGTAAATTAAGGCAACACTACAATATTCCAAAAAGAAAATACTGACAATGTTTCAATAAGAAAAATTGAATTGCTTCATTAATTAGTTATCATGAGTTTTAATAAGGAAAAGGTTTAGTTACTCTGAATTCTGCTTTACATTTCAGAGATGGTAAAGAAAGCTCCTATTACAGGACATTTTTTTTTTTTTCAGCATTTCTATCTTCTGCTCCATAATCTCACAGAAAGAAGATGAAATTGGCTTCAGAAAGTATGTATTTCCTTTCATTTCAGCAGACCTTCATAGCTAAGGAGAGTACAGGCCAGAAAAGACAGAAAAGACATGATCAAAACATATCCTAAGCTCTTAGGTCTTCAGTGCCTGGAAAGCAACATGAACGTCTGTCTAGTCATGCTAAAAATTATCAGCATAAAACTGCAGATTAGCTCTGTGCCTCAGAAAAGATATGATCTACTAACTTTTATGGGACATCCTTTAATATTCATGCTAGGAGCAGCGAAGCTATTTGCAGCATCATGGACACTTAAACACATAAAGAAAAGTGGCAGAAGGGGATAAAACTGAAATAATACAATTTAAAGTCAACAAAGGATCATTACAGGAAGAAAGGAAAACCAGTTCAAATTGATAACTATGAAGCATAACAATGCACTTTTCCTGGCTTGATATTTGACCGAGGAACCTTAGAAAAGTGTGTCAGGGCCAGGAGAGATAATCTGGAGAAATCTCTGCAGCACAAAATATTTCTGTTTGTGGTGGGTTGACCTTGGCTGGACACCAAGCCAGTCATCGCTTTTCCCCTCAGCTGGCTAGGGGAGAGAAAATATGGTGAAAGGCTTGAGACAAAGACAAGGAGAGATCACTCAGCAAGTACCACCACAGGCAAAACAGACTCACGTGGAGAAATTAATTTTATTTATTGCCTATCAGAAGTCAGAGTATGATAATGAGAAATAAACCCAAATTGTAAACCACCTTCTCTCTACCTCCTCCCTTATTCTTGGGTTCAGACTCACTCCTGAATTCTCTCTCTCCTTCCCCAACCAGTCCAAGAGACAGGGAATGAGCACTGCAGTCAGTTTATCACACATCTTTGCCACTCCTTCACCCTCAATCTCTGCGGTCCCATCCACAGAAGAAAGTCCTCTTTGAATTTCTGCAATGTTGGTCCTCCCTCAAGACTGCAGTTCTTCATGAACTGCTGTATCCTGAGTCCTTTCCACAGGGGGCAGTCCTTCAGAAACTGACTGCCCAGCACAGATCCCCCATGGGATCACAGGTCCTGTCAGAAAAGCTGCTCCAGCAGGTCCTGTCCATGGGATCAGAGCCTCTTTTGGGAGCACCCACCTGCTTTACTGGCTGCAGTGACTCTCTGCTCTGCTGTGGACTTCTGGGGGCTGCAGGATGACAACCTGCCTCATCATGGCCTTTGCCATGGGCTGCAAGGGAATCTCTGCTCTGGCACCTGGAACGTCTCACCCGCTTTCTTCTTCAATGACCTGGATATCTGTATAGTTGTTTCTCTCACACATTCTCACTCCTCTCTTTTGGCTGCTTTTGTGCAGCAGTCTTTTCTCTGTTTGAAATACGTTATCCCAGAGGTGCGACTACCATTGCTGATGGGCTCAGCTTTGACCAGTGGCATGTCTGTCTTCAAATTACGTGACACTGGCTTTATCGCACATGAGGGGAACTTCTGGTACCTTCTCAGAAAATCCACAGCTTATAGCTCCCTGCTGTACCAAAACCTTGCCACACAAACCCAATACACTATTCTAGTTCAGTTATATACTGAAGATGTGGCGACATACGTGATGTTGAGACAATGCATCGACCACATCTTGTCTTATAAGTAGATTGGCAAAGTTGGATGTGCAGTGAAAGTTGAAGTGAGGCAGTATCAGCTCTTGAATAACCATCCAGTATATATTTTGCATATCTTAGGTGGAGAAGTTTGAGATAATTGAGATAATATTTTAAATGATAATTAATGTTAATTAAAAACATTTCCAAATGGCTAAGTAAATATTGATGTACTTACACAGTTATCATAGAAGTGGATTTTAAATGATTCATATGTTCTAACCATTGTGAAATCTAACAGGTTAGATTCCATCATGGGACTAGGATTCACATTAACTGTTCAATGTAAGCTAATCATAGAATCCTTAAGGTTAAAAAAAGGCATCCAGTCCAATTGCAATCTAGGACCAGCACCACATTCACTAATAAACCATGTCCTGAAGTGCCATATCCACATATTTTTTGAACACTTTGAGGAATGGTGACTTTACCACTTCCCCAGGCAGTCTGTTACAATGCTTGACACTCCTTTCTGTGAAGAAGTTTTTTCAGAGGACACAATCAAGTGTTGCTTTTCAGTCAGCACCTCTTGAACTAGAAAACAATAATTAGAATGTTAATTATAAGTCTGAAGGAACAAAAATACATTAATTATGACACAGCAGAAATTGACATGCTGTAAGTCCCTAAACAGAAACATCTTATTTTTAGCTTTCCTCAACAATGTGATATAGAAAGCAGAGATGAATCACATAAAATACAGAATTAACAATCCTTGTCTTGAAGAAAATGGGAGTCATAAAACATTTTGGAAATTATGAAATACAGTTAAACTGAAGCAACAGGAGATTGAAACAGAAAAGGTTTCCTTTATTTTCTTTCCAGACAAGTAGAATTTGTGCAAAAAAATTCCTTGTGCTCTTTGGTTTTTAGAAGGCTACGTAGAACAAGATTAGAGTGCTGGTTAACTCACAGGAAAGCAGAGAAACAATAAGGAAAATGTCCAGCTGTGCATTGTGAGGTCATCATAGCAACATAAATCCCCAAACCAGCATGATATCTAATGATATGTATCTGGTGTGCCTTCCTTTTTCAGGGTGAGAAATTGTGAAAGGCAGCTGCAGTGAGAGCATTATCTTAAAAGAAAATCATAGAGAGAATTTTCAAATTATATAAAAAATAGTTAATGGTCATCACAGTATAAATGGCGTACATAGGAAATAGGGAAATTCTGTTGTGGGGGTGTATATTTGAAGAAGTCAGAATGGAAATGAGGAAGAAGCATCCATTAAACACCAGATACCCACTAAAGCCACTCTATCACTCCCTCTGCAACTGGACAAAGGAGAGAAAATATAATGAGAAGTTCATGAGTCGAGATAAGGACCAGGAGAGACCACTTACTGAGCACCATCATGGACAAAACAGACTCAAAGTAGGGATATTAATTAAATTCATTACTGACAAAATCAAAGCAGGATAATGAGATGTAAAATAAATCTTAAAACCACTTTCCCACTACCCCTCTCTTCTTCTTAAATTCTACTTCCTCACCCCCAGCAGCACAGGGAGGTGGGGAATAAAGGTCACAGTCACTTCATCCCAAGTTTTTTATGGCACTGCTCAGGGAGAGGATTCCTTCCCATGCTCCACCATGGGATGTCTCGCACAGAAGACAGTCCTCCACAAACTTCTCCAACCTGAGTTTGTTCCACAGGCAACAGTTCTCCATGAACTGCTGCAACATGGGTCACTTTTCCATGGGGTACAGTCCTTCAGGCACAGGCTGCTCCAATGGGGGTCACCCAGAGGGTCACAGGTCCTACCAGGAAAACCTGCTCCAGCATGGGTTGCTGTCCCCACAGGTCAGCAGGACCCTGCTCCAGTGTGGGTCCCCTCCATGGGCTGCAGATGGGTCTCTGCACATCTGTGCTTCTCCATGGGCTCCAGGGGCACATCCTGCCTCACCATGGTCTGCATCACGGACTGTAGTGAAACCTCAGCTCTGGCACCCAGAGTACCTCCTACCCCTCCTTCTCACTGACCTTGATGTCTGTAGAGCTCTCTCCACTCTTCTCTGGCTGAAGTTTTCATCTGCAGAATAACTTTTGTTTTCATACTTCAATACGTTACCAGAGAGGTGTTCCTGATTGGCTCAGCCTTGACCAGCAGTGGGTTCATCCTGGAGCCAGCTGCTATTGCCTGTATTGGACGTGGAGAAAGCTTCTCACAGAAGCTGCTCTAGCCCCACCTGCTACCAAAACCTGGCTTCAGAAATCCAGCGCATGAGGCTATGGAATTTTTCATCCTGTAAAGATGCACACTTGAACATGGGACATTTGCTCTGGAGTTTACTCCAGATATCTAGTGAAGCCAACAAAACAATGTAAAGGATTATTAAGAAATGGAAGTTAATATTCTAACTGCTCATGTTTCAAGGGTAAAGCAATGTTTTTCTGTCTTTGGTTATGACAAACCACAACAGGATAACGGGAACTTCAGCTGGTCTAAAAGACGTATTAAAACAGAGAGTTTCACTTAAAGGGAGTTGTTGCAGTTTGCTCTGAGGAACTAACCAAATCTGTTCACATAGCTTAAGAGTCTACAAATAACAGAGTGGATGACATTTTGTTCACATGATGAAGCAAACTGACTTGTAGTATGCTCCAGCTTGATGAGAGTGAAAGCAGGCACAATGGGAGAACATAGGTGGTAGACCCAAAGGAATTTGAAACCTCTTGGAAATATCTTTGGGAACAATACTAAGCCTTTCATAATAAAGAAGAAAGAATTGAAGTGGTTGGTAACAACAAAATACCTACTAGAATCAGTAGTTATAGTCATTCAAATTCATTCTTGACCTGAGTTCTTTCATTTCACGAAGGACTACAGATTAGGCTGGTGATAAAATCTGAGTTCAGAGAAATCCTAGTCTCTTCCACTTTCCCAAAGGGCAGCAAAGAGAGGTTCCTGTGTAAATTTTGGACAGTAAGGAAAACTGACAATTTTTGGCATCCAGCCAACCTCCACTGGCATGTTTAAATGTATTACAGATGAGCTTGGGGGATGGGCAACAGGACCTAGGCATTCTGAGTATGCAAAAGGAGAAAGATCCAGCTGTGCTCTCTGAAAGATCTCGCCCTGTGATGCCCAAATGATGGGAAAGAAGAGAAAAAAAATCGTCTTATTCTTAATTTCTTCATAATGTTTTGAACTGAAGAAGGGTATAGGCAAGTGAACATAGAACATTTTACCTCTGAGAAAGAAATCAATGAACAATTTCATAAATGTTTTCATGTGATGTCTGCCCCCTGGGATTGTCCAGAACAGCTTTCTGGAATAAAAGAATATAGATTTCACTGAACTTGAAAACCATCCTATAAATCCCTTTCAAGAGATTCAGACAAAAATGCCAAGGCACCACTGCCTGTTACAGTTTATCACTGATGAGTTGTGTCTGGAATAGGAAAAATAAGTCTATGTAATATTATTTAAATCATTCATGTTAGTCCTTCAAAATAATAACACTCTTTTAAATATCATAAAATTAAAGTTTTAAGTGTTGCTCTTCAGTTTTAGGTATATCAGTTTGGAACCATAAGTACATTAACTTAGGTTTGCTGCTGAAGCATTGTTCTACAAGTGTGTTGGGTCATCCAGTTCTCCTTCCTTTTCTTACATGATCTGTTCTCCAAATCACAGAGGTATATTTTTTCCCCTGCTATGAAAAAAATGAAAGGAAAGGAGATAAGAAGAAGATAGGGCAGATTGTAGTGACCAGGCACAGGGCTTACTCAGACAAGCATACTGACAAGCCACAACTGGACAGCCTTAAAGGAGCAAGGGCTTTCTCTTTCCACATGGGTATCCATATTGCCCCATCCTTTGTGGCCCTTTAGCCACATATCTCTATCTCCATTCTCGCAACTCCCTTTGGATCCAAAGCCAGGTCTTCTAAATACTCTTTAATAATAATAATAGTCCTGAACTGGCTAATAATGGCCAGACTTCGCAAACGAAGATCTGTGGAAGGTCTTTGTACGCCTTCCAGCCTGCGCATTGGATTTATTTTAGGTGGGACCCAGTGCGCGCAGAACTGAGCCCACCCTTTAATCCTAAGGTTCATCTGCCGGGGCCAAGCGAGCTTGGACAGTGGCAGCGAGGTCCTCAGGACGTAGGTGGATCGCCTTACAGGGCTAACGGGCTCCACCTGCCCGGGGAGTGTCCCCGACCGGGAATCGAACCCAGGCTTCGGCAGTTACAGTGCCGTGTCCTTAACCACTAGACCACCAGGGGCTCCCAAATACTCTTTAGTATACTATATATTTGCTAGTTCTGGTCAGTAGTTTGCATTATGACAAAACAGGTTTTCATGATTTAACCCCAGCTGGAAACTGAACACCACACAGTTGCTTGATCACTATCCCCCAGCAGGATGGGGGAGAGAATAACTGTATGAGAAAACTCACGAGTTGAGATAAAGGTAGTTTAATATGTAAAGTAAAGAGCCATACATACAAGCAAATCCTTCCAGTCATCAGGTAGGTGTTCAGCTATCTCTAGGAAAGCCAGGCTCTGTCATGCATAATGGTTATTTGGGAAGATAAACACCATCACTTCAAATATATCCTCCTTCATCTCCAGAACTTTTATTGCTGAGCATGACACCATGTTTGATTTTCATAATTGTGAAATACCATCTCTCGTATTCTTTTTAATAATTGGATTTGATAGTTAAATATATATATATTTAATTTTGAATTTTCTTATTAACAAAGGAATTTAAAGTAGGAAATATTACAGATTTTATTATTTTTGTATGCATGTAAATATAGAAATATACAATATATCATGTTACATATAGTGATCACATATGATCAAGTTTTGAAATATTTTTTATTCCTTTCTTGTAATTTATTGCGGACGAGAACAAATTATAAAAAAAATTAAATTTAAAATAATGGTTCTTTTCAAAAAACATGAAAGTGTCCCATTGTAGGGGATCCATAAAGATCATTGAGTCAAACTGCCTTCTCCTCTCAGAACTACCTGAAACTGAGCCATATGAATAAAAGCCTTGTCCAGATGCTCTTTGAACTCTGACATTCTTGGTGCCATGACCACTCTCCCAGGGAATTTGTTTTCCTTTGGACGTACTCCAATAGATTTATATTTTTCTTAAACTGAGGTGCCCAAAACTGCACACAGTACTCAAGTACTCCGGAAGTCAATGAGGGTTAAATGAAGGGCTCTGTACATGGGTAGGAATAAGCCCAGGCACCAGTAGGGGTTTGGAAAGCATCTGGGGAAAGCCTGCTGGAAAGCAGCTCTGCAGAGAAGAACCTGGGAGTCCCGGTAGACAAGACGCAGTGTTCCCTTGTGGCCAAGAGAGCCAGTGGAATCCTGCAATGCATTGGGAAATGATTGCCAGCAGGTCAAGGGAGGTGATTCTGCCTCTCTACTTAGCCCTGTTGAGGCCTCTTCTGGAGTATTGAATCCAGTTCTGGGCTTCTCAGTACAAGAGACATGAAGCTCCTGGAGCAGGTCCAACAGAGAGCTACAAAGTTGATCAAGAAACTGGAGCATCTCTCTTATGATGAAAGGCTGAGGGAGTTGGGCCTGTTCAGCCTCGAGAAGAGATGACTGAGAGGGCACCTCACCAACATCTCTAAGTATCTGAAGGGGGGTGACCAAGAAGACAGATTCAGGCTCTTCTCAGTGGTGCCAAGCAATAAGACAAGATGCAATGGGCAGAAACTGATGCACAAGAACTTCCACCTGAATATGAGGAAGAACTTTACTGTATGGGTGACCAAGAACTGAATCAGATTGCTCAGAAACGCTGTGGACTTTCCCTCACTGAAGATATTCAAGAATCTTCTGGATGCAATCCTGTGCAATGTGCTCTAGGATGACTTTGCTCGAGCAGGGAGGTTGGACCAGAAGACCTATTGTTGTCCTTTCCAACCTTAGCCATTCTGTGATTTTGTGAGGTGACGCCACACCACTGCAATGTGGAGTGGGACATTCACCTTCCTTGGTTGGCTGGAAATTCTGTGCCCCATGCAACCCAGCTGCTTGTTCCACAATTCTTATATATCTGTATGTATTTCTACAAAGTCAAGTATTCGTTTCGGCTATACATGGCTTACCTGTGAAGCTGAATTCTGGGGGAACTCAGATGTTTAATCTAAAATCAGATGTACAGTTGTAAGATAACTGCTTTCAATGTGCATGATCATAGACTTCATATATCACATACAGAAAATGAAGAAAACATTTCATAAATTTTCTAATATTGAGTTTGAAAGATTTACAACAGATTTCTTTTTTAATTTTTGTTTCCAAAGTTTCATTTAATTTCAACTAGACAAATAAATGTTGAATACATCAGTTCAATTACTATGCTCATTATTTAGTGTAACTACACTATTCAATTAAATTGAAATTAAAATTAAAATGAAATTAAAATCTAAATAAACTACTGCAGGAAGTTATAAGTAATATTGTATTTGTGCTATACTTGTGCTGCATTTCATTTAAAATTCAGATGAAAATGTAATTAAATCAGTATTAGTTACTTACTTTAGTTTTATGGTAATCATATTTTATTGGAAACACAAAAAGAAATAGGAAAATCATAATTAAGCCAGAATTTTAAAGGCTTTAAAAGGTTTTTTTAAAGACAATGTTTTCCATGTGTATTGTCTGTTGTAAAGAAAACCAAAAAAGGTAGTTAATTTATACAAGGGAATGCTTTACATTTTTGTCGATGGTTTGTAATACCTTCATGTTTCATTACCAGAAGATTATTTGTAAAGCAAACTGCTCCTTGGTGTAATATTAAAATCTGATGTAAAAAGTAACATATCTTCAGCTTTATGGAATATGGCTTCTATCATCACTTCCTGTTAAGAGTGCTTCTTTTTTGATTGTTATCATTATCAAAGGACTATATACATACATACATACATACATACATACATATATAGTATAGTAACACAAAAAATCTCAAAGTTTGTGTTTGACACAAGGCAGTGCACATAAGGACATATACTGAAACTGTGTTTCTCATTTATCAGCAGCACAAAATGCAAAATTTTACAGTTTTGAATCTATCTTAAATACATGTTTTGCTGGAAATTGTGTTAAAAATGTTTATTTAGGCTAAATTTTAAAAAGTATGATTATGTTTAAAATCAATTTTATTCAGCAAAACTATCTTTGTATATATGATTGATGCTTGAGGGTAAATATTATAGAGTTTTTATGGGGTTATAAGGTATTTCTACTATGGCACAATAATCTACAAAATGAGTTTGTGTGGAACAACTCATGGAATAATTGAAGTGTTAGAATGATGAGGAAACAACTTATTTGTGCTATATAATAGTGATTTGATATAAGTAGAAAGATTGTATGACTGCTTAGGAACACCTCAGGTGGTCTTCATGTATTGAGGTGATGAACAACTGATCTTCAAAAATAGTTTTGATACAACTTCTTTCAATGAAAACTTCATGTTTAACAAAATACATTTAATTTAAAATGTTGTAGTTGTTTACATTTCTGAAAAAAAAAAGAAATTAGGTGTACTTTAAGCTGGCAAATGACTTCAACGGATAATGTAACACAATAAACACTAATACACAACCTTTTTATGCTAGCAGAAGAAACAAATTCTGAACTGCTGGACTTCTCTGAAGACCAGTTGTTTACCACACATACAAGTTAAATTTTCTTATTCTTTCTGAAGGATTTTCTTGAACTGAGGCTTTTGAGGAAGCAGATAGCTCTAAAGTTTTTTAATAAAATCCCACTGTGTCTTTTTTAGGTGATTTGTTAAGTGATCTTAGTTTATATGAAGTTTAAACAAGAAACAAAATGTAATGCAAACATACAAAACCAGCAGCCTATGTCAGACAGTATTTAGAAAACATCACAGAGATGCCACCACAGCATTTATTATCAAGGCAAAAGAAAACTGAATACAAGAGAACAACTACTGAAAGTTCACAATCTATGTTTTTAAAAGTACCTGGCTGTACTAAATTGCCAGAATAGCATTGCTAACACCTTCCATTATTAATAAGCATGCAGCTCACAAAAAATTTTCTCTTGTTGCTTATAAATATGCATTTTTTTAAATGCCTAACAGGCACTTTTGTACTTAGATATCTGCAAGAGAACCTTACTCTAGGGAGTTATATATGGTATGGGTGTACTTATCCACAAGGAGTGGATCATCGTCTTAGCTGCAAACATAACTGTAAGAAATGGTTTCTTTTCTTACACAGCAAAATCATTTAATGGCAAATATCTCTGAACTTTCTGTCTCAAGAATAAGTGGCTGATTTAATACTAAATGTATTCAGCTAAAACTTCCCCTTTCCCTGCTGTTCGCAACCCAACTTTCATATTTGTACTATAGAAGAACAGCTGTTTTCTTGAAGACTGAGAGGAAATAAGACTCTTTTTCTTTTAAAGCAGTTGTCAATAACATTTCTTTGAGACACTGGCAATATAATTCTTACAATTGCTTTTGTAATAATTAGCATTCCTAGTGAGTGACAGAACAGTTTAATAAATAAAATTGCAGTTTAATAAATAAAAACGGGGCAATAAACACTACTTTTCTAAGTGTCAGGAAAAATCACAATTCCAGAAAACACTTGTTTGGAAAATATGCTAAGCTTTCAAATCAGTAGTTAAAACTAAATTACTATAAAGTGATCCAGACTCAGTTCTTCTCTTCCTTCTATCAGTTAGCTTGATTTGACTAATGGAAAGAAATTTATTCCTGAATTATAACAGATCAAGAAAATGACCTTTATATTTCATATAATTTATATCTCCTCATATTCCAACATTAGAAGTAAATTTACTGTATTGTAGGAGAATTAATTACTTTTGCTGACATATACTTGAGGGTCCTTTAGGGCAAAAATCAGTTTCTATGAATTTTTAAGATTAAAATCAGAATCAAATTGAGAATGCACATAGGATACAGGACCCACTGATTAAAGACTGATTATGACAGTTTTACTTCCTTCAAATCTTGGGGAGGGGGTTTCTCTGTGATTGCCTTGACTCTAATCACCTTCTAGCAAAGATGATTAAATAACCAGTCTTGGTAGCCTTAATAAATTAGAATTCTTTCTGGAGTACTGTCACAACAAATAAAATCAGTGGGACTGATTTTGTTAATGTATCTGCCTGTAGGGTTCAGGAGGCAGAATCTTATCCATGAGATTCTATTACTCTTTTTCTTTGAACATCTGAACATTATTGGGTGCCACATCTATTCAAGATGTGACTGGCATTGCATGCTTTCTATTTCAAAATAACTATGAGGTAAAAATCAAGTGAAAACTAAAAGTCTACAGATTCTATCTATAGATACAGTAATTTCTATGTTATACTGCATTTAAACTTTGGCATCAGACTACTCTTTTGCTGAAGATATTATCATCATGCCATGCCATAAAATTATAAGTTTCTCTATTGTCTTTTGCAGGTCCTGCAGGAGAGAATTATACCGTGTTTAATATTTCTGGTTAAAAAAAAGAAACTGCAAAACACCAATAAAGGCAATTTAACTATTATGGTCTGAAGCAAGAATTTTTAACATTAAAAGGGAGATAATCTATAAGGTGATTTCAAATAGGCATGGAATAATGATTATACAGTCACAGCCACTAGAAGCTCTGTTAACATATTTATCTATACTATTCATAAGTATAGATGATTGTGACAATGTAGATTTTACAAGACATTAGAAATTTATCTTATTGAAAGTCCAGACACTATGAGTGCTTCTGAATTTTGCTAATACATCTTGCAAAAGCAATTGCCTGAAGCTAAGTTGAATAAACACTATCCTCATGAAAAATTCATATTTATAGTGCACTTGGAAAGTTAGGACACAGAAAAACTACCTTAGACTTTCTTTTTATTTAAGAGAATAAAGATAATATAATAGACTAGTGTGCAAAGGTGAATATAATTTAAAAAATACTATCAGAATTCAGATGCATATATATAATGGAGTGATCTAATAAATGCTTCATGAAAGAAAAAATGCTTGAATTTTTTTAAAATCTTCCTAAAACAATAGTGATGGCAAACATAGAATCCCCTGTAGGCACAGTATAAATGCTGTCCCACTGCTGCTAAAATTCATATTTACAGTACACAAAACTCTGATAAATATGATAAGCTTTTTAGATAAAAACATTTGGTTATGTAGTTTACCAACAATGCTATTATTGATGGTATAAAACTGTAAAAGATGCTTCAAATACTATGAGAGTCTTTCAAAGGGAGATTATTAGACTACAGATCTAATGTTTCTTATGCATATTTTGCCCTTCTCATACTGTTTGACATAAACATATAAAATCCCCAAACATGTATACTTGCGTATGCTCTAGGAAATATTTCTGTGCATTTTTTCAAAGATAAATTTTCAGGAATTATTATATATGTCTTACTTATGTCTTACCTACCTGTGCTGAGTAGCGCTTGGAGTCTTCACAGTTTTTGGGAGTAGCAGCTTTGTCCTTTCGGATCCTTTCACAATTATATCAGGAAAAATTAGAATAAAACCTTCAAAAATCAGCTGTATTTTAGCTATCGATTTTTACTATGAACAAGTAATTAATCAGAAAATAATCATTAAGTAGTTGGTGTTTGGAGGGACCTTTAAAGTTGGTCTGGTCCTGCTCTCCTGCAATAATCAGGTACATCTTCCACTAGGTCATGTTGCTCAGAGCCTCATCCAACATGACCTTAAATGTTTAAGAGATGGGACATCTGGCGCCTCACTGAGAAGCCTGTTACCATTCTAATTGTTAAAAAACTTATTCCTTATTCTTTATTCCTAGTATAAATATACTCTCTTTTAGTTTAATACTATTATAATTTGTGTTATCACTGCAGACCCTGCTAAAAGAAACATCCCTATCTTCCTTGTAGTTCCCTTTAAGTATTGAAAGACCACAATAAGGTCTCCCCAGACCCTTCTCTACTGCATCTTTTCCTCATAGGAGAGGTGATCCTCTGATCATCTTCATGGACCTGCTCTGGATGCTTTCTAACAGGTGTTTTCACAGCTTTGTTGTACTGAGGACTGTAGAGCTGAATGTGGTACTCCAGATGGAGTTTCAGAAGAGCAGAATATAGGGACAGTATCACCTCCCTCAACGCTGCTGGCCACGCTTCTTTTGATGCAGCCCAGGATACAACTGGGTTTCTGGGCTGCAAGTGCACATTACTGGCTCATGTCCAGTTTTTCATTTGCCAGCACCCCGAAGTCCTTCTTCTCAGGGATGCTCTTAGCCTGTTCATCCCCCAGCCTGTATTGGTCCCATGAGTTACTATGATCCAGGTACACCAAACTGGAGTTGGCCTTGTTGAATTTCATGAGATTCTCATGGGACCAGTTATCTGGGTCCCCCTGAACTTATTCTATCCTTCAGAAGTGTAAACAGCAGCTTGGTGTTATCTGCAAGCTTGCTGAGGCTGCACTTGGTTCCACTATCTATATTACTAACATAAGTTATTAGATAGCACTTGTCCCATTACAGATCCCTGAGGGACACCACTGATCTCCATCCAGAGGTTGATCTGTTGACCACTACCCTCTGGATATGACCATAGAGCCAATTCCTGCTCCGCTGAATAGTCCATCCATCAAATCTATGTCTCCCAATTGAGAGAGAAGAATACTGTAGGGGACCATATCAGAAGTCCTGTAGATTGTCTATACCTCTTTCATTGTCCACTGATATAGTCACTTCATCACAGAAGCCCATTAAGTTGGTCAGCTTTACTGCCTGTCTCAAATCCCCTCCTTGTCTCCCATGTGCCTTAACATATCTGTTAACGAGATCTGTTCCATGATTTTCCCAGGCAAAGAGGTGAGGCTGACAGCTCAGTAGCTTGCTGCATCCTCCTTTCCACCGTTTTTAAAAGTGTGTGTGAAGTTTCTCTTTTTTCAGTCACCTGAGACTTCATCTGAATGATGAGACTGTCTGAATATCATGGAAAGTGGCTTGGCAACTACATCATCTAACTCCTTCATGATTCTGGTCCTCAGACACGGTCTTTTCTTACAGTGGGAAGGAAGAACTTTGGTCCCCCAGTCCCTGCCTTGTAGTCCATTCAGTTGAGAGATGTGGGAAGAGAGATTGCTAGTGAAGACAGGCAAAGAAGTTGCTGAGTACCTCAGGCTTCTCCTCATCTGTTGTTACCAGTTTGATGGTCTTGTTTGTTAAGGGGGTACATCTTCTTTGACCTTCCTTTTCTGGCTGATACAAAGCTGTAAAAGTTTTTCTTATTACTCTTTTGTCCCTTGCAAGTTGATTTCTAGATGGACCTTGACCTTCCTGATCCCATTCCTTGACCTTCCTGATCCCATTCCTACATAACAGTGTATCATCCCTGTACTTTCCCCAGAATACTTCTTGTTGTTTCCACTTCCTGTGCATTTCCTTCTCACCCTTTAGCTTGCTTAGCAGCTCTTGACTCAGCCAGTCTGGTCTCTTGCCCTCTTTTCCTCATTTCTTACACCTGGAAATAAAGAGCTCTTATGCTCTGTGGAAAGCTTCCTTAAAGATCTCCCCATTCTGTTCTGCTTCCTTGTCCCGAGGACAGTTTTCTAGAGGGTCCATTTGACTAACTCCTTGGAAAGCTGGAATTTTGCATGCTAAAATTCAGAGTCATGACTTTATTCTTCAACTGACCCATATCTTCTAACTGTGAACTCCATCACTGTATGACCACTGAAGCCCAGGTTGCTTCCAATAATCAATAGCTGAAATACAGCTGATTGATTATATGTTGATAGTAAAAACTAACCCCATTGTTTGTATACAAAAGAGGATAAGAACTGAGCTCCAGTTTCATAAGAAGTACATTTGGTCTGCCTAAGATTTGGCATTGGGCCTACACAACTGTGTCTAATCTAGTCACCACTCTGTTCTCTGACAGCTCTGTATTCATCCGACACATTATTATTCATAATGAAATCTTCTTATAAAGCTTCATAAGAAGCTACTTGTTATATTCTGGGTTTCTTCTTCCTTCTGGGACCTTTCAGCTTAATAAGATAGCAGTCGTGGCAGTCTGCCTATCAAGAGAGACAGACAATTGCAACTCAAATCTTTCTACTTTATCCTACCTTATAGTTTGACCTTGGATGACAGGTAATTTCTTCAATATATAATATGGCTTACAAAGACACATCTTCAATAATGTTTATTAAGGTCTTTCTTTTTTTTGTTTGTTTGTGTAATATGAAAATTATACAAACATTTCCGACATTTCTGAGTCTTGTAGAGTCATGTAGAGTCATTGTATTTTGCCTCAAGTTTTTCAAAAGAAATCAGTCATGTTGCAATTATTCTATTATTTCATGACTTCAAAGAAATGAAGCTGTGATTTTGTATGTATTTTAATATTGAAACATTAATGTAGAATTGCTTTTGAAAGAGAAAAACAGGATGAATAAGGTGGCAGGAAATGGTCTGTTATATAATACTTCCTGCAAGATACTTCCAAGATAGCTCTGTTCATATTATAGAGATAAATAAACAGAGATAAAATACCCACATGTTAATGTGGGTATGTGCATATACCTCTGTGTTTACTTGGGTCATAATTTAAATAGATTTACATATACATGCCTCATATGTGAACATATGTGAATATCACTATATATCCTACCTTAACTTCAGGAAGTAAGGAACATACCTGTTGGAACTTTATGGAAACATAGCTTTCTATATAGTCAGTGCAGACAAAATCTCCACAAGCAAAGTCATATTTTCTCTCTACTAACTTTATAGGGAGCTTAAGGCGACCCTGCTGCTTGTTCTAAGTTTTTATTTTTATACTTAAATAGGTAACACTGTAGATATGGTAGATGGGTGAGGGCAAAAAAAAAAGCAAAAGAGGAAGTTTTAGCCACATCAGCTTTTCTGTGACAGATGAATTTTGTGCAGGAAAAAATTTTTTTACTTCTTCACTCCTTTCTTCTGATCCTTTCCTTTTCTATTTCCTTTGATTAAAGCCTTAATCAGTGAAGGCTCAAAAATTCAGGAATTTCAGTTTTATACTGCTGAAAAATCCTGAGGATTTAAAAAAGGCTTTTGATGGGAATTACTCATGAATATTTGTTACATTCTACTGATTCCCAGACAAAACTGTTAACAGTTTTGGATGTTTTTGGACAGAGAGTAAACACTGTGTCATTGATACTGGCAAACAGTAGAGCAGGTGACAGCAATAGGAAATGAATTGTGTTTGTTGTTATAATAATCATACTAATGCAAAAATCTATTAAAAAACATGTGACTGAGAACAAACACAATATATTTCCTCAAGACAATGCAAATAAATATAAGTTATTTTTCTTCCTTGCTGCGGCCTGTGTCCAGGAACCTTTAACCCCAGGTGGTAGAAGTTTCTCCATGAACCAGTACCTTACTGAGATTTCTAACTTATAACAGCATCTAACATTATACATGACTTCCCAAGAGCTCTGACACTAATAAGCTGCTTAGGGAGTGTGTTGAATCGGTGTAGTCTTTGATAGTGTTAGTTGCAATCACTTCCTCTTCACTTTTAAGTCCGTTTTGGTTTCTGGAAGATTCCCGAATAAAAAGAAGAAATGAAAGTTGATCAAAGATAAGCACTCAAGCAAAGCTTTTCAAAAGCAGTTAGTCTGTGTGTGCCTGTTCCTCTGTGAGGAACATTAGGCTGAGCTTGAAAACCTTTGAAACTGTTACCTCTATCTCCCTCAGAAACTATGATGTATTCTTAGTTTTTTCTAATATAATTATATAATTCTTATTATATGCCCAAAAGATAACATAGGTCAGTGACATGACATGGTTAATATTCAAGTTTAGGTGTTGGAATCTAGATGATGCCATGACAAAGGGTAATAACTTACGTGAATGGGGATGTAACTACAGATAATGTGGTAATCTGTTTCTCCACCTTATCAATATTATGGTCTTCCACAAATACAGAAAATAAAATGTGAATTATTTTTTAATTTAAATATCTTCTTTAAATGACTGTAATTTCCAACCAAGGGAACATCACAGAAAAATTTCTGTTCTGAACAACATGAAAGCAGCAGGAAAAGGACGGAAATCAATGACAGAGAGTGAGTACTTTGAAATTAATTGAGAGGAAAAACATAAAAAATAGCTGATAATGTATATAAATAATACTAAATCATGGTACAATAACTGAACATCTTTGGGCTTTCAAGAGATTGAGCTGTGTTCTGACATAATCACAAATTCTGACAAAGGTCTGTAAACGTTATTGACCTCTCAAGAGGAACAAGAAGGAAAAATGTAGGAAAAAAACCCGGTTGTTATAATATATAAAACCAGAATCATTAAACTGGAATCATTTAAACTGGAATCATTAAACTGACATTACATAAAAATGTCACTAATAACATCAATATTTGTTGCAATATTAATATACATACAGTAAATATTAATATGAATAACTTAATGTGAAATAAATTGGACTTCTGACCTTGTTTTTAGATAAAGGGAGGCTTGATTTTAGTTTTTTTTCTGCAAGAGTGCCAGATAAGCAGAATTCTCTGAATTTATACACAGTGACATCATTATTCTCAGGAGAAGGTGTTTGACCTAAGCAAAGTAATGGATTTTATACAACTGTATGAACTTTGAGATAATTAAACCCCATTTGGCATTAGGTAAATGTTTTGAAACGCTTGGCAGTAACTTTTCACATTACTAGAGACTCGAGATATAGAGCCACTGGAAGTTTTATGGCATCATTATCCAATATACTGCTAAAAGTGCATAGCAGCAGTCTCAGTTTCTAATGTAATTGCCACCCGTAGCTATAGAAAAGATGTCAGTGAATATACAGATCTAGCCTCTATGGACTGTCATTAATAATCATTGGATAAAATACAAAACCAATATAGAGGCATAGATGAAAATGTTATCTCATCCTGTCCAAGAATTTTCCTAGCTATCAGATCAAAAAGGTAATAGCTAATCTTTAATATTTTTATAAAAAATAATCCTTAGTTCTGTTATGTAGTGAGAAACAAATGCATAAGAATACGTCCATACAAAAAGAATAACCTGTCAAAAACCTGAAAGAACACAGGTTTGACAGAAAAGAGAAATATACAATATTTTAAGTATATATTGAGTAAAATAGATATTTTGTCTGGAAGTTTTGGTGGGTTTTTTTGTTTGTTTGGTTGGTTGTTGTTTTTGGGTTTTGTTTTTGTTTTTTTTTTGTGAAGGGGAGTTGTGTTTTTTGACAGTATGAGGTAAAACAGCAAAACAATTATGTGGTAAAAATATTACCCAAAAGTATCTAATAATTTTTAACATTAAGATGCATACATTCTGGATGATATATTTTTAGTGTATGTATTGTTCTTTACTCTGTCTTTCTTATAAGCTTCCTTTAAAGTATTGGAAGCCTTCAAGAAGGTGTCCCCAGAGCTTTCTCCATGCTGAGCAAACTCAACCCTCTGTGCATTTCCTCATATGAGAGGTTCTGCAGTCATCTGGCCATATTCATGGCCCTCTGGATACATTACAACAGGTCCACACCTTTCTTATACAGAGGACCCCAGAGATAGATGAAGTACTTCTCACTCATGAGAGTGTATGGTACAGTTGTGTTCCTGGGCTGCAAGTGCATGCTGTCACACATTATACACAGAATGTGATTGCAAGGCTTTTGGGTTCTGTAATGGGAGTCAGGTACTTAAAAATAGTTATGGTGGTACTGAATATTGAAATATTTATAAGTATGTCTACATGTCTAAATTGTTCTTTTACCCAAGTGATGGAGTGGATGAATAATATGTTCAAAAGTGGGTTGAATAAGGATCAACATGCTGAATTGCTCACATTAAGCAAACGGAAATACTGAGATTAGGAATATCCTGAAAATGCCTTCTTGCTGTCAAGATTAAGGTTATATCTATAGCAGCAATGTATTTTTCATAAATATTCCTATTCTTCAATAGGAATTGATCAGTGAACAACAACCATTTTTATGAAGTCTCTATCTACAATGTTCATTGTTTGCTTGCTTCTGCTTTGGAATAGATTTGGTTAATGTCTTGAACAGAACATCAGACATGCTGTTCAAAGGTAGATCAAGCACTTCTGCATTAGGTATTGGAAGGCATTTGTTGAGCACCTGGAACAGAATTTCCAGTTAATATTTTGCTATATGAAGGATCAGGCTTTTCTTTTGGGAGGGAAAAAAAAAATAAAGTGGAAAATAATAATTCACCTTCATCAAACCTCATTAAAACTGCTTGAAAAAAATTACAATCATTGGCATGGGATGATCAGGAGAATTTCTTCAAAACATATATTTCTGTTCCAAACTATAGTTTAAAGTAGATGTGGCCTAAGGCAATTTTGCTTAGACTAAAACTTTGCACACCAAAGCAAGTGTTTTGGAGAAGTTTTTTTCTGAACCTCAGTTCAACACTGTTATGAACTAATGTTGCTATGGGACTTGAATTCATGACTATTTTTGTGGTCCTGTCCCTAAAAAATGGTATTTTTTCTTTTTATTTTTAAATAATTTATTTTATTACTTTAGTTAAGCTATTAAAGATTCAAGTAGCAAAGATGCCAAATCCTAGTCATGATTTCTGTATTGACTGATAAACCTGTTCTTACCTTTCATGTGACAAGATCAAGCTCAGAAATGTGCAATGTCTGATAATGAAAAAGATTATGTGGGTACTAGCCATAGCTATGCTTTCTATGCCCAGAAATGATGAATTAAGTCAGTTACAGTGTTACAAATTTTGCTGTTATTGTAATGTAAGGTTGCAAAAAGAATATTCTTATTTATAAAAAAAATATACCAGTAGTTGACAAAAAGAAGATATAAATCAAAAGTTAAGTAAGTTATGTTTCCATGTTCAGTGACCTACAACGGAGTGTTATGATGGTTTGATACTTGTGTAATGAAAGATGTGCAGTTTTGTTTCACCATTTTCTTGTTTTCTAATCCTAATAAATGCATTTAAAAGTTTGAAAATCTGAAGTAGAAGAATTTAATTTGTCCCTGTAACAGAATTTTTACAAGGATGTTATAGAATATTTATCTTATATGTCTAAAATATTCCATAATAACTAAGGTTGTGGGTAAGCAATATTTAAATGTTCTTTCTTTATTGTATATGGAGAAAAAATGATGATATTTTGTCTTATCCCTGAGGAAAGGTTTATCTCAATAAATAATGATTTGATGCTATACATATGCCAAGTACTGGTTAATCTAAATTCACTTTCAGTTTCTAATTAGACATCTGTTAAAGTCCATAACAGGAAATCTAATAGAGTTGTGTTATAATTTGTCAAAGAGATTAATGATTCACAATGTTAAAGTGTCTGTAAATGGAGTCTTTATGTGAGTCATTATATAAGTTGAAATTAAACCCTTTTGCTTTTATGGAAAATGTTTCCAACTTGTGTTATCACCAGCAATTACAACAGCAAAACATCCCCAAAAAAGAAAAGATCAAATGATAGAGCTATTTTTTTGCCATCATTCCCTAATTGGAATACTTGTGCTCAAAGGAACTGCCAAAACTAATGAAAAACATATTTTATCTCTTTTCCTCTCTAGCTTTTTAAAATTCCAAGAAAAAATATGCACAGAATAGTTAGCTGTACATTTTCCAAGTTGATGCGAAATTTTGTGAAATAACATTAATTATTTTTGTACTATATAAAGAATTGCACTAAAAATTCTCTTGTGTTGAGCTTATTCATTCCAACTATTGCAAGTGCGGGATGCATATTATGTCCAATAATCGTTTGCAATCCTTCAGAAGTCAGCAGAAACTCAGTATGTCAATGAAGTATCACAGCTGAGTGAAGCAAGTTTTTTTACTGTCTTTAAGTTTAAAATATTTTTCAGTGTTTGGGAAATTTGTGTTTTATTTTGATTTGGTTTTGGGGAGTTTGTTTGTTTGCTTGGGTTTTTGGGGTTTTTGGGGTTTGGGGATTTTTTTTTGTTTTGGGTTTTTTTTAAAACATTCTGGAAAATAAGGACAAATCATTTCCTATGCCAAAATAAAGAAATGAGTAAATAAATAAATCTTATATGTTAGGGAAGTTACCACGGGCTTTGAGAACCCAGTGACTAAACAATAATTTATTGAGTGAAAAAACAATGGCAATCTGTTTCCTCACTTTGCAGAGGAAGTCACTTGTGTTCTGTCATGTGAAATTCCCTTCACACCTCTTAAACGGCAGATGATATAAAAGATTTTCTCTTGCTGTTCTTGAAAAAATGTCTTTCTCCAACACTATGTAGCTTGTGGAAATACCTTGTCTTACTCACAAGTAGATGGATGGTACAAAGTAATACAACTCTGCCTATAGTTCTTGTATACCCTTAAAGCACTTTTAAGAGACAATGACCTCTTGAATTTGCAGAATTGCGTCTTTTTTTTTTGATAATGACAATTGTTCCTTCTTAGCAAAAGCACAAACAATTCACAATTGTTTCCAGTTGAGAAAGTACGTGGTGAATCAGAGAGAACACAATGTACAAGGTCAAAATTCCATCTGGTTTGTTGAAGCAAGCTCTATGGTGTTCAGCATAAGACCAACAAGTTCCATTTCATATTGATTGTGCTACAGAAGATGCACTATTCAGAGTAGTTTATAAAAATTTATGGCCTTGTAAAGGTTTGTAAATGCTTTCCAACATACTTGACTTAAAATAAACTAGAAAACATGACATTTAGAGGTTACAGATAATTTTTTTAATGGAGAGGGAAAAAAGTTACCAATTCAATGTTAAATGAAAAAAACATTGTTCTTTAATAATGCCAGGGAATATCTTAAATCCCCTATCTGCCTGCAAAATCATAAAGAAATCTGAGAGCAGTATATGAAAATTGCATTACTTCCACAGATAATAAATATAACTATGTACAATATATGGGAAAAAATGCTATATAATGCCTTAAAAGTTAATCCAGAGAATAACAATATATTTGAACACTTAAACACATTATTGACAAAAAAACACAGAACAACTGGGTTATTTTTATGTTAATTATGTTATTTAATTATGTTATTCTTAAATATTTAAACTCAGGATCTAATATGTCTGTGAACACCTGTTACCTCTCACCATGTTACATGATGAGCATGAAAAAGATGTTGAAACATTTTCTTTACAAATTACTAGAAATTTAAGTTAACTGTATGCACTGAAATGTGAATTTGTTTCTTCACATCAAATACCTGGGTTAAACCCTGATTTTTTTCTATTCAGTTAGCAAAATCATGTAATTTAAAATATTTTAAGAATTAGAAATAAAACAAGACAAAAACAAACAAAAAACATTCCTTACAAATCAAAGCAAAACTGAAATGGATACTTGAAACTGTTGTGATAAAATGAAAGATGGTTCTTTTGAACATTGCAAATAGAATTCTGTAACTCAGCAAGTAGAATTAAGGTGGTACCTGACCTGCGCACTTTAGCATACTCAGTTACCCTCAGGGCTTTCTGATATAACTGGGTTCTGATAACAGTATTAATATACTGTTCTTTTTGTTGTACAATATTTGCTTCTCACATACTGTATTGCAGGTGGTTGTGTACTCACACTCACAGACATAAGCTTGTATAGTAGCTCAGATATACTTAAGTGACAGCAATCTTAAAATGAAAGGTTTAATTGCATGAGTGGATTTCATGTTAGCCACAGAAGTCATCCAGCCATATATCTGAAAAGGGAATGTAATTGGACATACTACACTACCTGAGACTTACTCCTGGACAAATTCAAGATGCATTCCAGACTCTGGAATGCAACCACACTAAGCTGAGGGCGAAGGGCAACACTTGACTGTTTGCATGATGTATGACATCAGGGGAAAGTAGTACCCTTTGAAAATATTATCTGGAAAATTTTGACAAAACTACAGGAAAGTGAAAAAGACCTTAGACTTTTACATCATGTTCTCATGGGCGTATTCACCACATGTATTTAGAAACCAATCAAATCAGAGTTTTAGGTCTGACAGGTAGGCCATCCTGAAGTATTAGCAATCTGCCATATCTTCTGCTTTTACAAAGAGCTGTGCCTGCTGAACCTCTGTGTACACCATCAAANCATCCTGAAGTATTAGCAATCTGCTATATCTTCTGCTTTTACAAAAACCTGTGTGTACAGCATCTAGTTTTAATTTGAGGGGCTGACAGTTACCAGCTCCTGCTGTGTTTTCTGAGAAATTCTTTATTAGGTCAAGCACATAGACTTTCCATTAGAGAAAGATTACGTCCAAGGGTCTTCAGAATTATTAAAAATGTATGGTTCTTTTTCTGAGCAAATACACTTGCAGATTTGCATGTGGTTCTTGAATCTAATATAATTCTCTATAGCATTAGTCAAATGTTTCTTTCCATCTGCAAGTTAGGAAAATTCCTACATTCTTTTCTCATGTGAAGAGTATAGGAAGTTTGAGTAAGGGTTGGTCTTCTGATCTCTATATGGTGAACTGTTAGATTGCACTGAGATAAAAACTAATGACAACTACTTTCAAAATTGTTATAATAAATTACTTTTTACATGTTAGATAGATGTGCACTTTATGATAAAAGGCTATAGTATAACTTAAGTTATCCTTATATAAGAATAATTATAGTTCACGCCATAAACTCTATCAAGACCAATAGAGCATAGATTCCTAGATCAGATGGACAAATATTCACTCCTTATGTTCTAGCCTTGAATCCTGTGAAGCAGTGTGGTGACTTGTCATTTGAGATAAGTCTGGATCTACAGTTCTTTGACCCCACAAATCTCTTTAGTTCTCATTCTGGAAAAATAAAATTGAGAAAAACAAAGAGATCTCAGGCCGGTAGTTAAGGAAAGGAATCCTGAGCTGAGGTGTGAACATTTAGCATGATGTCACTAAACACCCAGCTGGGGATAAGGCTCTTAAACAAAATTGGGCAGGCCCTGATGTAATTTTGCTTTGTCTGTGCAAATATCATTTGACAATATTTTCAGCATGGTAAAGAGTAAGTAAATCATGGATTTAGCATAGTTATAACCCCCTAAAATACCTCTAAACCACAACAGAATTCTTGGAGTAACAAACTTCTGTTTTAACAAAATAAACGCATAGAAAACACAATAACACAAGGAAATTAAATAACAGTGCAGTTAAGAAAGTTGCAGAGCAAGCAGGAAAGGCACTAGTCACTGCACCCTTGGCTTACCGTGAGCTTCACATTCCCCACCAGCCCCTTCTCTTTGGTGAGAACAAGATCCAGCATAGCACCTCTCCTCAGTGGCTCCTCTATCCCTTGGAGCACGGAGTTATCATCAACGCATTCCAGGAACCTTCTGCATTGTTTATGACTTTCTGTATTGTCCATCTTACAGATACCAGGGTGATTGAAGTTCCCGATGAGGATAGAGCTTATGAATGTGAGGCTGCACCTATCTGTCTATAGAAGGCCTCATATAATTGATCTTCCTAGTGAGGCGACCTGTAGACCCCAAGTATAGTGTCACCTGTCCCTGCCCTCCCTAGAATTCTGACCTTTAAGCTCTTGGTCAGCTTTTCATCCAGGTGGAGCTCCATGCACTTCAGCTGGTCATTGACATAGAAGGCAGCACCATCCCCTTATTTCTCCCCTGCCTGTCCTTCCTAAAGAACCTGTATCCTTCCATTCCAACACTTCAGTCACAGGAGACATCCCACCACATCCCTGTGATGACACTAAGATTCTAGCCCTTTAGGTATATGCATGTCTGTAACACCTCTTGTTCATTCCCCAAGCTATGTTGAGCCCTTGATAAAGCTGACCTCCCAGTAGACCAATCTTCTCAAAGGAAGTCCCATGGTCTAAGTAGCTGAACCCACTGGCTGTGGCACCAGTCCTGTTATCATTTGTTGATTCTCCAGATTTGACTGGCCCTTTCAAACCACTTCTCTTCGACCAGCAGGCTTGTTAAAAACTACTTGCACTCTGGAGTCCCTTACCACCTCTCCCACTGCTCTGTAATTCCTTCTGTTTTTTGCTCCTAAGGGTTCTATACAGGATTTTTCCATGGCAGTGATTTTCATCTTGAATACTTGTGGAGGCTGAGGGTACCTCCAGAGCTTAGGAGTAGTCCTTCTGGCTGGAGGGAGAAGCCCCTGCTTTGTTCCCCCAGCCACGTGGCATCCAGAGCCCCCAGCCGGGAGCACAGAGACCACACCAGGAGACACGCAGGAGGAATAACAGGGGAGAGAGCCGAGAGCAAGAAAGGGTTTATTGTCCTTGGGTTCAGGTACTTAAAGGTTTGGGGAAATTAGCATACACCCAATCAAGGAGCAAAGAGGGTCTTAACCACCGCCCACAGGGGCCAGATTTCACAGCCAATGGGGAAGGGTAACAAGGGTCTAATATACATAGCAGTGGTCCAAAGGGATTTTGGGAAACAGAGTCTCAGGGATAGAGGGACTTATTTATACAGTGTTACGGTCAGTTTGTACAACAGGTTTGCTAATTCCTTTATCAGCTTCAGAAGTCCACTCTTGGAAGGACTTCTTCCACTTTACATATTGTTGGTCAATTGCTACAAATACTGAAGCAGCTATGACTACCAGAACAGTTATATTTCTGCCTGTGTTTTTAGTTATCCTGAAAGGCTTTAGCTCACTTGTGCTGTCACATAGTAATAATTCATTTTAATATTAAAATTAGCCATGGTCACACAGCTGTGCTGCTTCAGATGACTCCATGAGTCACAGGTGGATTAAGCTCCTTGGACAAGAGTTAAATGACGAAGCTCAATGTAGTTGCTAAAAATACCTAGATGAAGGCATCAGATGTCATGTTTCACTGATGGCAGGAACAGTTTGCTTGATGAGGCTAATTTGCTGTTCTATACAGGCAGGATTCTTCAGGTCCTAAACATCGGGTCCTAGCCTCCCACTGTTGTGATTAACAGCTCCAGAGAGAAAGACCTAAGTACGTAATATTGTTAGCAATCATATAGTTCAAGGCAAACAACAATAGAGCGTGACACACAATATCTGAGTCCTCATGGTCAGAGAATGACAAGAACCGTATCTGGATGTTCATAAATCCCCTTTTTACACTTTTCCTCCAGATAATTGAAGTAGAATAGCTAACTAAGCCGTTTCCAAATTCTGCTAACAGAAATGAATCCGTTCCATACTCACGCACAATAAAACCAGTACACTCAATCTCTTTTCCACATACATATAAATTAGATATTTGGCTTTGTTTCTGCAGTTCTATTAACCTTTGTGAGCGTATTTTCTTTCACCAATTAATTCAAGAATGTAGTGGTTTGACCCTGACTGACAGCTAAGCCCTACACAACCACTCACTAATTTCCTCTGCTACCAACAGGATATGGAGAAAGAATAGGAAGAGGAAAATACCCCAAAACTTATGGGATAAGAATTGCTTAATAAATGAAGGAAAGGGGCTGAGGAAAGAAAGGAGAAAAGCATACAAAACAAGTGGTGTATCTCTTCCCACAGAAGACTGAATCAGACCCTAAGAAATGGCTACCAATCCAAAACACTCCTCCCTTTGGGTTTTTATAGCTGAAGATGGCTCTATATTCTATAGAGTATTCCCTTGGTCATTTTGGGTCAGTTTTCCTGGTGTATTTCTTGTACACCCCCAGCTGTCTTGCAGGGGGGACAGCATAGGAAGCAGAGAAGGACTGGATACTGAGAAGTAAGCACTTTTCAGCAGTAGCTAAAACATAGGTGTGTTATTAACAGTTTTGATCACATAGCCAAAACATTGCAGCATAACAAGTTGTTATGAAGAAAATAAACTCCATCCCAGACAGACCCAGAAAGAAGAAGAAAATGAAGATATGGCTTTCTTTGTACAAATGGCAGAAGCCTCATGTTCAAAGGTCCTGGTCCTCATAGGTCACTTGATCCAAAAAATGTGCTGGAAGGCAATTGCAGCAATCTTCTTCAAAAAAATTGGTCAGAAAATTGAAACTGGAGGTAGTTTTGGCTTAAGTGACCATGGAATGGTGGAGTTTAGGATCCCAAGAGGAGGAAACAAGGCAAATAGCAACATCACAACCCTGAATTTCAGGAAAGTATGTTTTGTCCTGTTTAGGGACCTGTTTGGAAAAATCCCAGAAGAAAGAGTCCTGGAGAGAAGAGGGGTCATGAGAGCTTGTTGATTTTCAAGGATCAGCTTTCCAATTTCCAGAATAGACCCTCCCAACAAACAGGAAAAAAAGCACCTGTTCAGCATAATCATTAGTGATCTAGATGAAGAGACAGAATGCACTCTCAGCAGGTCTGGAGATGATACAAAACTAGAAGGAGTGTCTGATAGATCAAATGATTACATTGCCCTTCAGAAGGACCTCAAAAGGCTTGAGAAATGGGCCAAGAAGAACCTGAAGAAATTCAACAATTGAAATGTGAAGTCCTGCCACTGAGAAAGGATAAATGTATTAAATAAACACACTCAATTAGTACAAGTTGAGAGCTGACTGACTGAAAAGCAGCTTTGAAAAATATGACATCGGGCTACAGTGAATAGTAAGATGAACATGAGCAGTAATGGACCTTTGCAGAAAGAGAAGAGCAACAGATTTTCTTCATTGGCTGCACTAGAAGGAGTACCAGAAGGTCAAGGAAGGTGATTCTTCCTCTCTACTCAGTCCTGAGACACAGTAAAACTCTTCTCAGAGGTGTCCAGTGAGAGGACAAGAAGCAAATTCATCTACATGAAATTCAGTTTAAATGTAAAAGAAAAGAAAATCATAATGGGGTTAATCAAACCCTGGAACAGGTTACGCTGAGATGGGGTGGAATCTCCATCCCTGGAGCTAGTCAAAACCTGCCTGGACATGTCAGATGTCAGCAACATGAACAGCCTGCCCTAGCAAACCATTCACTGACCACAGCAGTTCAATTAGATGATCTCCAGAAGTACCTTCCAGCCTCAATAATTTTATGACTTTAATTAATTTACCACATAGTCAGTATGTACAGCGGAAGGCTTCTGTTAACCCCAAGAACCAACTTACCTTGAAATAAATTATAATTTTCTTGCATTTGATGTTTTCCTGCACCTTCTTGAGACTTCTGCTTCTTCAGACTTGAGCCCTTCAGGTAGCTATCAGTCCTTGTACATCTGTCATGAGAAGATGACCCATACTTCTCCCTAAGCAAAAGAAAAGTGTGTGAAGGGTTCCATGAATACCCACAGAGAAAAGGAACTCTACTACTTAAAATATAAATATTTCTTTATACAAAGCACATGCAAAATTACAGCCAGTACTACTTCCCTCTGCTAAGAAAGACTTCGTCTAAATGATAAAAACACACTGAGACAAAGTTAATGGGATTTATCCCTAGACTTTAACATGTAAATTTAAGCAAGTTTAGCATATCTGCAAAAGTAAGGGTCCACATGTTGAGTCACTTGCCCAAACTTGTATAAGCTATCACAACTCATATGTGAGTGTACGCTGATATGCATCAGAACAACACATTTAATTGTGAGCCTTTGTATGTCCCCAGTAGGCATTTTTCAAAGTTAAATAAGCTTTTTTTTTTTTGCCACTGGCTTCTGACTGTGATCCAAGCACACTTCTTTTCTCAGAGTGCTAGTCATGTCTCTGGGCCTTTCAGTCATTATCACATTTTTATAGATGTTAACAGCAGGTCAACAAAGTAACCAGCTAGCTGAATGACAACTAGGATGCTCTGCAGCCTACAGGAATAGCATTTCTACACAATGCATAAGACATATTCACAGATACAATGTGTGAAGTGTGTTCATAGGGTGTTGTATGAAAGAAGCGTCCTGTGATGCCTTGTACTGTTGGAAGTTAAATAGTTTGGAAGGTGTGGTGGTAAGTGTTAAACAGGCTCCTTCACTGTCCATATTGTCTGCAGGGAATAATTTTCATAATTGCTTTTTGATTTTCCCGTGAAGGAAGCTTTCTGGTTTACTAAAAATGAATGTGCAGAAAGAAACTACCATAAGCCTAGTGCAAAGGACCTAGGGACCTGAGCTCTAGGATGAAACACAGAGTGACCAGATCAACAGTATAAACCTGCATGAAGTCATGACACAACAGCGTGGCATGGCAGTTTGTGCTGGCAGAGTCACCTCTCTGACCAACCGTGGAGAGCCGATAGTGTCAAATAAACAGACTCAGTATCTGGTGGAGAAGAGCACAAACAGATCCCTTCAACTCCAGTGTTATTAGCATACTAGTGTAAGCTTCTTCAGTCATGGTGTTCATACACTGTAGAGCTCATTTCCTTGCAGCAGCTGGAGCCACTGAACCAGCCTTGTCAGAGGCTTCCAGCCAGACAAATTTGCTGATGACAGATGTAGCTCTCCAGGTCACAGGTTGCCAGGAGTGCCTGATGCCTTTCTGTGAGGTTGGGGCAGACAAACCATTCTGCAGATGTGCTGTGGTTGAAGAGCTATGTCCACCTGGTGAGGAAGCTACAGGAAGAACTGAATAGGTTATGTAGTATTTGAGTGAACAAGAAAGAGATTTCCCAGTTACTTACAGAGACACCACAGTATCAAGTCTCTTGGGAGTGTCCAACCTCCATTGTAATGGAGAACTTGGTGGACTCAGAAGCCTGCAGGGTAATTAGTCAAGGGTCTATAGAAGATCGAGGCTGCAAGCAGGTCACTGCACGCACTAGGAGGAAGGTTCCTTCTCCTTCAGAAAGCTTAACAAATGGGACTGTATTTTGTGCTGAACACAGTGTTGATAATATAGAGATGTTTTTGTTATTGCTGATAAGGGCTTACACAGGCACAAGGCCTTTTCTGCTCTCTGTATTGCCACACTGTCAAGGAGCTTGGGCGTGCATGCGAAATTTGGAGGAGACAGAGCTGGGACAGCTGACCTCAACTGACCAAAGGGATATTTCAGACCATATGGTGGCATGCTAAGTATATGAAGGGTGGGGAAGAATGAAGAAGGGAAGGACATCTGGATTGATGACATTTGTCTTCCCAAGTAACCATTACATGTGATGGGGCCCTGCTCTCCTGCAGATGGCTGAACCCCTGCCTGACCATGGGAAGCAATGAACGAATTCCTTGCTTTGCTTTCTGTACATATGTGGCTTTTGCTTTCCCTATTAAACTGCCTTTATCTCAAAGCACAAATTTTCTGGCTTTTACCCTTCCATTTCTCTCCCCGATACCACTGGTGGGAAAGTAAGCAAGCAGCTGTGTAGTACTTGTTTGTTGGCTGGGGTTAAACCACAACAAACCCTCTGGGCAATTTTCTTTTACACACATGAGCAAACAAGGGAACATGGGTGAAAGGAAAACAGTATATGAACATACATTAAATAAAACTTACTTGGTACCTATTTAGGAGACAGATAGTCCTTGTTATTTCCTTTTCTGGTAAAACGTTTTATTTTGCACGTAAGCATTCTCAATCCAAGTGTAACTCCTACCTAAGTCCTGCTGACCCCCATCAAACCTCCCCTGACTGTGAGAGGAAATATTCATATGCAGGGTAATGGCTGTTGGGGAGGCACCCATGTAGACGGAGGGGCTCAGAA
>VYXB01008897.1:0-23793 GCA_013397135.1 Pachyramphus minor | reverse complement strand
TTATTTTGCAAGTGCCTGACCTCTGGCTGAAGTCCCAGGGAGCCCATTTAGCTGTCTGGGATCTGGTTTCAGGCACTCCAGGGTGGCCAAGGGGTCTGCATTCCCTTTGTAGCTCTGGGAATTAGGATGTGCCAGGACCAGTAGCAAGACCTTTCTTCACTCGTGCCCTCTGTGAGGTAGGAAAGCAGTCAGCAATGAATGATTTGTGGTTTTGTGAGGAATACAGCAGGCACTCCAGCTCTCCAGACCGGCACCTTTCACCCATTAGCTGCCCCATTAGCAAGGGCTGGGCTGCAGGGAGCACTGTGTGGGGCTGGCAAGGGGTAACCCAGCCACCCTGCAAGGAGCTCACAGACCCACTGAGCACTGGCCATCCCAACTGAGGTGATAGATACTGCACTGCAGTGCAGTACTAGCACTGCAGATAGACCACAGCTGGTCTTGTGCAGGTATAAGAGCTTAAATCTTTCCCAGTATCCCTTCTGTCCTGCTTTTTAGAAAGCACAGCATAAAGCCCTCTCAATATCATTCCACCCCCAGAATATAAAAAGCACAATTTCTACTGGGAATCAACAGATTTCTCTTTTCAGTGGTGGGGATTTGTTTGCTTTTGGTTTGTTTGGTTGGCTTTTTGCCCCTGATTCCCCTCATTAACTTACCAGCACCCCCTGGCAGGGAAAATTTTATGAGTCTATGGGCTGACAGAAGAAGGACAAAAGTCTGCCTAGCACCTCAAAGAAATGAAAAAACGAGCAAGACAGATGTGTTGGGCAGCCTCTGTTTCCTCAGGGACAATAAAGGCTGATACGGAGGGGAGGGGAGAGGAGGAGAGGGAAGGGGAGGGGAGAACTCAGCTTGCATTTAATGTATAATTGCACCAAATGCCTATTCCCACCTGGCAGCAAACCTCAAACATGCAAATCCCTGTGCACACAAAAAAGTGCTGGAGGTTAAATCACCCACTGGGGACTCGTGGCCACCGATGGTGGAAAATGTCACCTGTACATGTTGGTACAGGTGACATTTTCCAGCCATTAATCCTGCTCATAGGCAGTGCAGTGCTTGCCCTTCTTCCACTGCCAGTATCCAGCAGGATTCTCCCCACCTCCCTGGTTTTCCTCCAGTTAATCTCTGGACTACTCTTGAGTGTCTGAGACAGTCCATTGAGGGAAGTCTTGCTTTTAAATAAATACTTCCCACAAAACCCTAAAAGGAGGAAGCAATATTGCCAGAAAAATACACAAAGTGAAGTAAGAGACTCAGCCGGACATATTTACTTTCATTGCTAAAATGTGTAGCTGGACAATAGTCATGACAATCTTCAACCCAAGTAATATAACAAGTTATATATCTCTGTGAAGACATTGATGAAAGCTCAGGGAATGTATTTTGGAACATTTTTTAAAAGAAAATTCTATAAAATCACAAGTGGTCTGGAGAAGATGAGCTGGGAATGGTTTTTATTGTTCCTCATAAAAGGAGAGCTAGGAGGCACACATAAAGTTTTTGACAAACAGGCATGGAAAAGAAAGTTTTTCATGCAGATGAGTTAAACGCAGCCATTTAAACTATGAAATTCATTATTACAGGGTGTCACGGACACTGGGACTATGAACATATTCAAAAGAATTAAATAATTGTGAAGACTAGATCTAAGAGTGAATTTAAAACATATTTGAGTGGATACAGCTTCCAACTCCTGAAATCTACAAAGTTCAGATTTCCATAACCTAGGAGATTATACCAGGGGAAAAAAAGCACTCCATACTTCATCTTTTGCTGTTCCCTTAAACAGGGAGAAGGTACTGAGTGAAGCAGTCCCTTGGTTTGGTCTGTTTCTGGAGTCTCTTAATTGATTGTATTCCTAATTAGATATACTGGTTTTGTCCCTGTTTATATCCCACAAGGTGCTCCTTCAGACTCGGAAGTGTAGTGTCTGACTGGAAGGACACAGGTCTGCAAAGTGTGGATCTTATTGCAGACACTGTCTGGGATTTCAGAAGACATTGTGCACGTCTGGACTCTGCCATGGGCTCTTTGTGTGACTTATTTTGAAAGTTTTGCTAAATGAGAGTAATTTCCCCTATGTCTGTCTTGTGATTTTGACTAGAAAGCTTTGTGGGGAAGGTATATGGACTATAGTCAGTACCTCTGCAATCTCTTTGGATACAATCAATTTGAGAAGCAGAACATGGAGAGAAGCCCCTCTAGCTTCCTCCCCTCATGGGAGGAGGGCGAAAGGTATGAAAAGAAGACTATTACCATGGGGTCCTCACACTTTGCTAAGTCAGCATTACTCTCCCAGTAGTCTGGAAGAGGTTCTCACATCTGAGAAACGAGTCCGCACAGTCTCAGGCTAAAATGAGCTTCAGTCTTCAGGGAGTGGGGTCAGGCAGTGACAGCAGGAACAAAAAACTTACGGGTTTTGCTTGAGGTTTTGTTAGGAAGCCAAGCTTAGACAGACCTAAACTGGTTGATCTAAACATTTCAGCCATTGTTTCCAGTTTCTGATGAAAACTTATGTGTAAAGAGTTATTTAGCTCCATGAAAACTGCAGTGAGGATTGCTGGTCAGTCTTGTAATGATGACCAGCTAAAAAATAATGTCCATAATTCCCAAAATCTGTTTTGCCAAGCAGATGATACTTGTGTGTCCCAGGAGTAACGTTGTTCCAGTGTTTAATCCGCTGTGTAGTAGCCTCTTCTCAGAGGGAATCTGCTGAGCATTATGCCACATGAGAGAGAAAAGGGAACATGTTTTCCTCATGAAACAAAATCTGCCATGTTAACCCCATTGCCCTTTTGCCCTGCGAACCCAGAGATAGTGGTCTGTTGGACGAGCACAGATGATACGAAGCAAAGCTGCACCATGTGCAGGTACAGTGGCAAAGACACTGTCCCAGTGTGTCCCAGCTAAACAAGTCCTTGGATCATAGTTCACTAACAGCAGGTCAACGAACAAGGCAAGCAAGGCACTCTGAAGGCCAGGTTGGAGCCTTGCTTTGCAGTGTTGAGGCTGAACCTACACAGAGGTTGAACCTCAATATTAAGAGCCTGAAACCAAATCATTCCAACTATGCCAGAGCTTTTGGCGTCTGCTCAGTCTCATCCAGTGCCACTCTTGCTGTCTGGTGCAGTAGCTTAGCTTGCTACCCAGAAGAATCCTTTTGTAGGAGTAGACTGGGAACCCTTAAGAAAGAAAGACTGCATCTGCCAAATTAGACAAGAGTTTCTAGATTTACCTGCTCAAAAATCTACTGCTGTGGAGTGGTGACACCTAATGGTAGGGACACAATGCAAGACATGAACACATCAGGGGTGCAAATGAGATAAAAGTCAGTGTCAGGATATTTGATGCAATTTACACTCCCAATTGTGCATAATTTTTATGCAATATCTCCTTTTCAGCCTCGGCTACCTCAATATAATGTATTTTTAAGATCTGCTCATGGAGACTGTATTTCAAGTTCTGATATTATACTAGCTGTTTCCCCTCCTGTGTTATCCTCTGCTCTGCTGACCTTTTTCATTAAATCCTGCCATTTATAGCTTGTCTCAGAGCAGCTTGTTCAGATCAGTCTTGCCTAGGGGCTAGTTTAAATTGCTCACGTGATTTCTCATAAGAAACATTACACACACGTTAAATTCATGAGCCAAAGGCGGCTTGTGTGTGGGGCCCTCTCCATTTCCCTTTGCCCTTTCCAGGTGCTTTTTTCCTCATTTTTCCACACCTTTCCCACATTCTCCTTTGCCTTCCTCCACTGCCCTTCCATGCCTTTGTACGGAAACAAGGAGAATCTTGACACATCAATCCAGTCTGAGTACATAAATATTCAGGATTGGAATATAAAATCCATTTGCAGATAATTGTAATACCGTATGCAAACATACCTGAAATGTGGGAAGAGAGCAGAGGAAACCATCTACATATCCAGTGCCTTAATAATAGAAGGAGGCATTTTTGCCTCTGGTTCTGGAAAGCACAAAACAAGAATGGTTGTTCCCACTTAAATTTTGTATTGCAGAGAATAGCCATTTTCTGCAGCCTTACTCTCAGTATGATCCCAATGGGTCTTCCAGAGCTGAGAGTACTACTTTGATTAGTTGGGTACCTTTCCTGCAAAGAGCATCCCTCGAGGGTCACAAACACCCACGTAGAGATCTGTTACTCTGCTATGTCAGCCTTCTTCTAATTTTGACTTCTAGCTCTTTGCTGGAAGGTTAGCAGGTCGTCAGTATGCTGCAGGCAGACAGGTTTCCTTGGTTTGGAGTGAGCACCTATAAAATGAAACCCCTCTCAGTGTGACTGAGAATAGTCACAAGCAACTACACTTACCGCAGCTACTGTGAGATGAAGAAATAATGCTCAGTATAATTAAAAGAAAATAAGCAACTGGGAAGGGAAGAAAAATCCTACTAATGCCTTTATTGAGGGGAAAAGTGCCTTTATTAAAGGAGGGTGGCTAACTTTTTCAAAGAAGATAGTTTGATTTAAGGCTGATACAATTTTAATTAAACACATACAAACCATATTCACCTGAAATGAGATCAAATTTATTATTGAATAAGAGTAAACAAAGATTTAATGCAGATGGGCCAGTAGAACACATGCTCTCCTGACTGGCTTGGTTGTGAAAACAAATTGGTATGTTGCATTGCAATGTACTCTGAAATACCTTTATTATTTATTGTTTATTAGTGATTCTTTATTTGCTACTACACAACACTATACAGAGAATACCAAATTCTATGCTAATATAAATCATGTTAAAACAGATCATTTCCATCTCCTGACACCTTGACCAGTCCAGCCTCAACCGAGACTTCCTGATGATAGTCAAATGATGTAGATGTGGTATTTCCTGGCTATATTTAGTGTTAGATAGTTGAATATTTAATAGAAAAAAGTGATTGAATTGGCAAAGTGGCAGAAATGATATTTTAAGAATTTAGGTTTCCAGGTTATATGCAAAAGCTGTCTGAGAATTCATGAATACAGTTGGTATCTACGTGGAAAAACTACAGTATTCAATGAGCCATACATCCTGTACTGAAATACAGGCACAAATATTCTTAACATTTTTACATTGCTATTATTAGATGTGCCTTTAATTAATGTTCATGAATATATGCAAGTTATTTTACTTAGATTTTTATCTACTACATGTCTATTGTACAAATTACAGACATATTATTGGTTGTACTGACTTATTTGATGCTGTGTTCTATATAAAAAAATTATTTTGTATTTTGATGTCCTGATGGTGGCAGTAAGAGATTTTACAACAAAGTTTTCATTCTGTAAAGAATGATCCAGAAGTAAACAGCCTCATTATGTCTTCAAAAGGAAAAGCTGCCTAACACATCACACCGTCGCTTATTTTGTTCTCTCCATTCGAACGCAACTCGAGTACCACATTATCATTTACACAAATCAGATATATAACCAGAAATCAGGAGTGAGCAATTGCCTCAAACACATAAATTTGTCTCCACTATGTCTTCTTAAGAAGAGAAAGGAAGTGTAAAGGAAGGGGAAAGCTGCAGTCAGGGAACCCCTATCCATGCCCTTCAGATAGGACAACACACCACAGACCAACCATCTCCATGAGCATTTATTTAACTGCCCATGGCAGAGCATCCATCCTCCCTCTCTTCAGGGGATGAAAGGAGGTTGTATTCATAATGATCAGAGACTGTTGGCTACAGTGGGCAAGCTATCACCACTCATGTTGTGTAGGAGGCAGGAGCAAACCTACTGTGTTGCAAATAATGCTCTCCCAATGTCGTCACCTGCCTCACAGCTTGCTGTGGACAGGCAGGGTGAAGACAAGCCCTTTTTTCCCCTCTATCTCTTTTTGCTGTGTACTCTGTTCTCTGGCACTGTACCTAATTTTGCTCACTTGTCACTCACCCTGTCTATCAGGGTCATGAGATGTCTGGAACAACCATAGCCTGGACTGGGTCAGCCCCAGTGCCCAGACTAGGCATTCCCTGCATCACCAGTCCCACTCAGAGATGGGAGAGGAGACACACTGGGTCCTTCACCATCCAGAAGGCACAGGGTAACTCTGAGCTCTGCTGATGACCATGGCAGTGTGAGGAGTATAGGTAGCAAGGGGCATCACAGCTGGCCTTTTTGGGGGGGCCTGGGGTCTTGACATGCCACAAGCATGTCAGCCGAGACAGATACTGTCTCAGTTCTGCAAACCTATGGTGCCAATGTGTCCATGACACAAGACAAAAGACCAACAAATTCAGGGAAGAACACAAGCATGCCACAAAGGAACACAAATGGGTAGATGCACAATCCCTGCCTCTGCTGCCCTCTCCTGCATTAGGCTTGCAACTGACACAAACCATCCTAAACTTGGAGTGATTAATGAGACACTTAAGCAGCTCAACAAGTCTCACAGATTTTTTGTCCTCAAAAATTAAACAACAGTAATTAAAAGTGGTGATAGGGCTTTAAGAGAGATTAAAGATAAAAGAAAAAATCTCTTTCCACTGAACTGCCTTAAAAATTATATTGCAGGAAATGAATGCCTGGCAAGGGAGCAGAATGGATATATTCACTACCCATATCATAGAGGTAGACTCTGATGCAGAGATCCTTGGGAAGAGAAGTTGTAAATGCTGAGAGTCTGATCCTTATCCTGAATACCCTGGTGTAAAGGAGGAACCACTCCACAGGAAGCTCAGAAAGTTAAACCCTCTGAACTCTAAAACTGATTTGCACAAGACCTGAATCATCCTGTCTTGTGGCCAGTATAGAATAGTGAGCTGAGTTTGATGAAACTTGATGTGTCTCTTGTTAAAAAAGTGACCTCACACAAAACTGAGATGTTACTGAAAATTAAAAAAACCAAAAAAGTTAAACCTTAATATGTGTCAACATGCACCAGTTGTTGTTTCACAGACTGAAATCATAAACCTATATTAAGGCTATCAGAAAAAGAATTTGGAGCATTAAAAATTTATAATGCCTTTTGAGTCCCTAGAAAGATCATTACTAGGCAACATATTGCTGTAGTTCCCGTCACTGAGACAGTACAAACCCGGCCTCATATCAGCCCAGCTCTCTCCATCCTTGCAGTGCAGAAGGGGGAGCCTTCTGAACACTTCAGTGCCATAAAGTGCCTTTGTGCAAGAAGATCTTTGCCTCTGCAAGAAGCAGTGTGTCAGCAGGGTCTGCTGAGGCATATGGGGTGGGAGGACTGGGGTCTCCAGTTATGAGCATTCCTTGGGTTGAACTGTAGACAGCCTGGTTATTTCTCACACTTGCTAGTCAGTGTAGCTTTGACCTTTCCCTTAATGCGAGTTAGCACTTTCCCTCTCTATTTAGTAGGTTGAATCTGACTCAAAATGCCTTACAGAAATATTTCAAATAAACAGGTTTCATAAAAATTCTTTGACTCTAAAATGGTTTAGTATTTCAGAGCTACAGCTACTGACTTCATTCAGTGTGACTATCCTTTTTATGATGTGTGCAGCTTTCTCATTTACTGCTGGGTGGTTTTGTGGCAAATACACTTGAGGGGCTCAAAGTCTCCTCAAGGCTCTGCCTTTCTCTTTCATCCATAACACCAAATGTGACACCTTCTCTGCAATAGCTTCTGTAGTTTTGAATAGGGAAAATAATACACTGCCTCTCAGAGATATTAAAGGGCTCTGATCCTCCTATTTATGAAGTACTTTCAGTTTTCAAGAGAAGGTGCTGTAAATGCAACATATTAATAGTTATTACTCAATGTAAATAAAAGAGAATTTTTATTTGTCAGGTCTCAGAAGAAGTGGGTCAGTCATGTCAAATACGTGCTGTGTTAGTAATAGCTGGATGAAAGAAAAACCAAGACTCAAGGTATTGGGGTTGCTATGAAATCTATACACAAATGTATTGACAAAGGCCAGCATTAGGGCTAAGGCTCTGCTAAAAGTCAGGTAGGATTTACTAGGCTGTTGCTCTCTCAACAAGATATATCACCAAAAGGCTGGTTTATTTCTATATCCTTATATCCATTGCCTAATGCTGTGTTGGTTGTTTAAACATTTGTGTGCATCCAGGAGTAGCAAATTCATCTCTCTAACAGAAAAATGTTGCAGCTGGCAGTGGCTCTGGGCCAATAATACACAGGATGTTAGAGCAGCCCTGTGTTCAGTGTTCCTCTGTTCCAGCAATCTGGATTATGTTTTCGTGAATTTATTTGATCATAGCGCTCATGAAAATTACAAATTAACATCAGTAAATAGAAGCTAACATGGTGTCAGTGTATCTTGAATAGTCTTCGTCACAGCTCTTCTCAGCTCAGTCCTGACCTGCTGCCCTTCTTCTTTCTCCAAGTCACACTCCTTTCAAGGCTGACGCTGGTGGTGCACCACAGAAACTGCAGATGCTAAGAAAACTGAAGAACTACCCACTTTGTAATTTAAGGTTAGCAAACCCAGTCAAGTTTCTTATAATGACAGGAATATGAAAGAACAGTACTTCAGCATTGTAGTAACTGGCCAACAATAAAGAACTTTATTAAAGCCTTGAGTATTTAAGAATACAATTAGCTACATACCTACTTTGCAATGAATTCCTATGTTAGTTAAACTCCCCTCATTCACACAGCTCTATTGATAGTTTATACTTCAGGTGAGTATAAGATTGTAAGAATTTGTTCTAAGATGAAGGGTGCGCTAATGATTGAAGACTGATACGAGGTGGCAAAGTGACCCTGTTTAAGACTGCAGTATAATTTCACACACACGCACGTATCACAGCAATCTGTAGTTTTCAGCCACTTTAAAAAGTGACTAATTTCTGCACTGGGAAAAATATTAGTCATCATCATTAAAGAAAAAACAACAAAAATTTAGTGTCGCGTAGTAAGCTATACACACTGTGCAGGCACTAAGATGACATCCTAAATATGCCCCAGGAGGCATGCACTGAAGCCATTTACACAAGCAAATCATTCCCTCACAGTTTTAGTCCAGATGACACTCATGTAACTATCCTAAGGAAAACAGTCATTTGTCCGCCAAAGAGCTGTCCAGTAGGTTAGAGCAAGAGAGATCAACAGAATCAGCTTTCTCCTGCATTTTCATCATGAGAGCTTCCAGGTAATTAAATGGAATTTGATAAATTTGATAAATTTGTAAACCATAATGCCATACTGCCATTTAACTGCATGGTAATATGACATATAAAGCACTCCCCAAAGTTAAGCCTGCTAGTTCATTTCATTAATAGAACATTTAGCACTTCCTCCCCTGTACCTCCCTACCCTCTGTTCCCTTCTCTCAGAAAGAAAAATTGGTCATTCATTATTGGCTCCTGCTACAGAATAATTCCCTCTCCTTTCCAATGCCAGTATCCAAATGTTCTTAACTATTAAAAAAAAAAAAGCACAAACCAAAACCAAACAAAAAAACCCCCAAATGAACAACAAGAGGATATTTTTAATGGAAATCACAAGCTAAAAAATTAAATGCTTGCAGAGACCAGTGCACTACAAATTTCAACATTAGCCTCCATTCCTGTGAGAAGCTAAACAAATCCATCCCATCTGAGAACCCCACAGTTGGAGCTCAGGGCCACCTTCACTCAGCAATTATAGTACCAGTGGGTTTAATGGGCAGGACAGTTGGCTTAATCACATCCACCTTTCCAGCACTTGGGGGGGAAGGCAGTCTGCCAGCACACTCCCAGTCTGGGGCTGTGGCTGCCTTCTCCTGCCTCAGTGCAAGTCCACTCAGCAGTGTGCCTGGGCAGCAGTACTGGCCTGTTCCCTTCTGTGCACTCCTGCTGGCATCCCTCCAGCCTGTTCTACCCTGCATCATGGATGCCAAGCACTGCTGCTTCATCGGGAACAGCTCTAAATGCTTCAACCCACTGCTGAGAAGTCAGCATCTAGCTAGGTCTTCTACTAGGACTACTAGGAAATTTGAAAATGAAAATTTTAGCAAAGTCTGGCTCACAATATTTTTTAGTAGAAGAGTACACAAGCTAGGAGGAATGAGGATTCACACAGCTAGACTTCTGCAGACACTTTCCTCTTAGAAATTGACCTCACTATTAGAAGATTGCCTTTTAACTCTTGTAAGTGTGGTCATATGGGAATTAAGTGGAAAACAGAAAGCATTGCAAAAATTAATTCAACACCATAATAGTTTTTTGAAAATTGTCTAGGAACATAAGCCTTCTAAGCAATGTCCACCACTTTTTCTAGCTCAAAATGCTCAGCTAGCAGTAGGCATCCAACCCTGGAGTTGCAAACAAAATATTTCTAAACTGTGATCTGGGATTTTTCCTCAAATTTCTGCCTGCATAACATTAGAAGTCTCATAAACTGGCAGAAAGTAGAGGACCCCATGCAGAGGAACCATGACCAAAGCCAGTGGAGTGCTTGCTGTAGGTGACAAGATGGGATAGTTGTGCAAGCTTCACAGAGCATGACACACAAGCTGTATGACCTCATGTGAGAGCACTGATCCAGTTAGCAAGTAAAGACAGGCTGGTTTATGAGAAAGACATGCCAGTGGCGGCTCAAGATGTGAACAGCAGCATTGTTTCTTCTTTTCCTTGAAAGACCACAACATGTCCTTGCTGAAATGTAAAAATCTGGTGTAGTTTAGTTTTGGCCTCTCTTGGGAGCCTTGAAGCAAGACAAATATGACTACTCTGTCCACACAAGACAGAGCAAAAACATGCAGATGACAAGTTGGAAGCTTTTCTTCCTGACCCTGGGGAGGAAGCACCAAGCTCCTCCAGCTTTGTGCTGGTTTTCAGTTATCACAACAGGTTGTTCACATCACAAAGTCCTCCTGTGGGAACCCCATCAAGCAGTGTGGCTCCAGAGATGGGAGAGGAAGCTGTCACCAGTGCCATTGCAGAGGCTGCTGATGGGAGAGCCTGTGATATCAGGTCCAGGAAAGCCTCCTCCTATCTTGAATATGAGGTTATTCAGAAAGATCCAGGAGTCTAAATAGGTCAAAGCTCAATAGATACTTCGCTCATATGCACAACATTTATCAAGATGGCATCAAGTGATGACAGGTATTATCAAGAATTGGGAGATGAGGCTGAATTTTTATGCTGCATATTCCAGAAAGATTCAGTGATTGCCACCATTGAGTTCAGTCTAAGATAGCCAAATCCTGCCATTTGTCCTCACCCTGGAGCCTCTTGAAGAAGACCTGTACACCCTGGATACTTCCTGCAGGGTGGGGCTGGATGGAGATGACCTGGAAGAGGCCATTGACCGGTATTACAAGTGCTGCATTTGCACCACACTCTGGCTCATAGAAATCCAACAGTGAGCAAGATGTGCTGGAGCCTGGGTTTTGCTACTGGTAGGCCTCTTGATGGCAAAGCTCTTTCACAGGCAATTGCAAATCAGAAAGGCAAGAGATCTTAGTTGTCTCTTAAGGAGACAGCATTCAATGTTCTCATTTTGTCTAGGTCCCTTTTTTCTGTGCAAATTGTGCATTTTTTTTCCAATGGGCAGAGATGATATCTAATCAGGAGTGGCCTATTGCCATATTTGTTAGCTTGTTGGAATAAAATTTAGACTTCTAGAAGGTAATAGCCAATAAATATAATTCTCTTTTTCACAGGAATAAAGTACTGAAAAGTAAGATATACCTAGATTAAACTAAAGGAATGGATGACTGGAAGCAAAGAAATATTAAAAAACCAGTATGTACCAATGTTCAGATGCATTGGCTCATTTGTCAGAACCAGTGGTTCTCTGATCTGAAAATGTCAGATTGAAGAGTTTGTAAATCACTTTTTAAAGGGTCTGTTTCTTCCCTGTTATGATGAACAGAACACTCATTCAAAAGATTAAAAGACATGGTCACTTGAAAAGCTTTATCATTTCCTTGTATTATCATCATAGGAGCAATAAAAAGAAGAGATGTAGGAGTACAGATGGATAGAAAATAGCTTACAGTCAAAAAAAGACTGACAAGAGTGGGCAAATGCTGAGAAGTGATCAGACCAACAGTTGAAGAGTCCGAACTGCCTTCCCACTTGAGATGGAGATCCCGCCACAGAGCTAGAGGAGATGCGAACATGGCTGCTACCCTTGACAAATTACCTTAGTGACTCTAGAAATAAAGTTTCAGCTGCTTTCAGCTGACTCACCTACCAGGAGACCATACTGCTGCAGGCACTCACACACACAATCATGATGTGTGTAACAGAAAAAAATGCTTGTTGAAAAGAGCTCTTACTGAATTTGATACTTCAGCTGGGGCACTTCTTCTGCCGCTGTAAGGAGATTAATTCTTTGCATGCTAGGTTATTATTTTTAATGTTCTTCAGGAGGTGAATTATTCACTATTAGGAAATATAAACTACTAGTCAGTTTTGCAGGTCTGAGTCCTCTTCACAATGATAATGTTCTTTGAAATATGCTGTAGGGAGGTGCTCATCCACTGAATGCTGTGTCTAATCTAAAATGGTCTATGCTGACACTTCCTGTAGCTTGAAAACAAAATTAGGAGGGGAAAAGAAACATGACAAAGGGGAGAAACAAGAAAGAAGGAGAAAACCATAGGAGAGATTTGGTTATATCGCTAATGAACATTTGAATTGTTATTTTGCATGATCACTTTTTGAGAAAAAAAAAATTCTCTCCTGTCTATTTTTAAAATGTCTTTCTGTCTCAGAAACCTATGCTGAGGATTCAGATATCTGTTCTGCAGGACACATGTTCTATAAAATACAAATGATGATGTCTTTGTGGCAGCAGAGGTTAAGCCAAAACCTACTAAAATCAATAAAAAACTCCTGGTGTTTTCAGTGGGCTTTGAATCGGACACAAAATGATGTGCACCTGTGGGGCTTCTGCTCCTGGTCCAGGTCTACCACAGGATTCCCCAGTGACCTCATAAAGTAATTTACACTTTATGCCTCAGTTTCCCTGCTTTCTCGAGTCTGCTAAAGTTGCTGCCCAAACGTGTAATTGGGCTTAATGGTTCATAAGGTGATTGAAAGATATTAGAAAGTGCTATGGGAGTGAAGGTTTTCCTGCTACCCAGAAAACATTTCCTTTCACAAGTGTTTAAGATATGAGGAGCTGGTGAACAGAAGTGTTAATTACAGGTTCCCATAGATTAGGTTTTCTCTAGTGGGTCTACTTTGAACTCCATTCCCATGTTTATTTAGCTGTGTGTATGTATGTGCATGGCCCTGCATGTAGCAAAGGGCCAGAAGGGCCGAGCCCCTCCCTGAGGAAGCTCTGACAGAGGATCTGTGCAAATGTGCTTCCTCTTCCTTTCACTCCCCAACCTTAAGGTCAGAGGATCTGGAAAATCCTCCTCCACCCTGTGACTTGATCTGATGATTGTAAGAGAACTGCAGTTCCCCGTGCCTTCCGCTCCCCACCCTTCCCTCTCACAGCCCAGTAACCCTTTAAAGCCTTCTCCAGATTGATGCCTATTGATCCTGAGCACTGGGGAGCGATGTGGGGGAGTTGGCTGCTTGTGTTTTCACCGGCTGAGTGGCTCTGGGTTATCCCAGGTGGAAGGCTGTTTCTGTGACCCTCATGGGCCAAGGGCAACATGTGAAAATAGTGTCTCGAAGTTTTTCAGGGGCATTGCTTCCTGTTCTCAGACAGATGAGACAAGCCTGGAAAATGCATCCATTATTAAATCAGTTGACAAGAGTTAACTCCTTTTTTACTTACTTCTCTTTTTCATTCTAAATCTCAGATTTTTGAATTCAGGTTAGCCAAGTCAGGAATTCCTGCCTTTGGCTTCCAACCCCTCTGTGGCATGCAGGACTCTCACAGTGGCTAATGCTGGTGGCTGCACAGACAGGAGCATCAGGGCTGTGAGTTTCAGGCCTGTTTTGGGTGGAACGCTCCCATTACACCTACCTCTCTGCCAGCAGCATTTCAGCCCAGGGAAGGTAAAAGCCATGGCCCTGTAAGAGCTAGAAAGTGACATTTTGCGTCCAGTGGAAGGTGCCATTTGCACCGAGAAGAGCTGAGGTGCTGAGACAAGCACGCCAGCTGCAGGCAGACAGTGAAAGGGTGAGACAGGGCCACCCACCACCTGCACTGCAGTTAAGAGGTGGAGACTGTCTCCCTCAAGGAGTAGCCATGGGATTGTTGAGGAGAGCAAGGCTGACTCACAGCCCAATGTGCCACTTCCCGCCACCCAAAGCCAAGTGCTCTTGGGTGCCATGGGGGCTTTGGATGGCAAATACCCCAGCACTTGGCCTTGGCTGACGTTTTTAATGCCAGTTTCCCAACAGTTGGAAGGCCACAGCCGCAGCAGCCCCAGTCCACCACAACCCATTTGGGCCTTCTCGCCCTCTTCTCTGGATGAGTGGGCTCACATCCCTGCCTGTCTGCAGGAGGAGGCCTCGTGGCAGTGGTGTGATCATAGGCTGCCAGTTCAGGTCGCAGGTTCACCTCTGTTGGGCGGCCAGCTGGGGTGGCTCTTCCTGCATGCCTGCCCTTGTGGGAGCTGGGGGTGCTGGAAGGGACACTGGAGATGGGATGACTTGGCGTGTCTCTGATGTCAGCCTTTGCAGCTCCTTGGTTCATTTCAGCAAGCAAAGGATCTGCCCCCTCTAGGATGGGACAAGGAAGGTGGCAGTGTCTCACCCACTGCTCCTATGTGTGGATGGACAGTCTAACCAGCACTTTCAAGAAATGCTAAATGCATTCCCAAACTCTAACAATACACACACAAACCTGATTATTTTGTATTATTCTGAATTATTTTTAGGGAACCATTTGCTAGCATTTTTGGCTTTTGTACACAGTCTGACATTTCTGGTGTTATGCATAGACTTTGTCTCCTTAAAAATAGCCAAAGGTGCTCCGCAAAGGGCAAATTCAGTGTGTTTCTCCATTTCTCTGTTCAGTCTAGACTGAGCAAACATTTTAGGTTCTATCAGTGTTTGTGGTCTGCAATGAAAAGCTGAGACAGATACAGGTTAGTCTAGTTCTTCCGTAGAGTGATTTATTACGGACAGGCAGACAAGGGGCTGCAACTGATTAAGTACTTTCTAATATTAGCAATGACCCAGGTGAATTACAGAGATGCCTGCGTAGTTATGCTTTTTTGAAAGGCCTTCTAGTAAACATATACATGAATAAAGCATCTTTAGTTTAAAGAACATAGAGTGTCTTGGGTTGTACTCCTCTCCATTTACTCTTCTATGGAGGTGAAACTACACTGGGCTTCAGCTCCGGGAAAACCACAGGTGTTTGTGTCCTGCAACTGACTTTTCTGGGTGCCTACACTAGCATTTGTAGAGGTAATCACAAAATGAGTGCCACAGACCTGACTATAAATACATTCACAAATTTCACCTTTGCTGAAGCACCTGTCACAATGTAGTTGTGACCTGGTTAGGGTTCCTGTGCTATCTTGAAGTGAAATGGTAAATAAAATAATGATAATGATGTTTTCTCCTTTCCTTTTTCACAGTGTTATTGCCAGGGTGTTTTGGTTTAGTGGGTCTAGTCAGCAAACTTCCAGAGTTGCTACTGAATGAAACGGATTTGGAAGAGAGCATGGTTTGTCATTTGTGAATCCCATCTACTTTAATAGTTATGCTTTTTTTCTTGAAATTTTGTAAGAAACATAACTGTGTTTTTTACAATAGTAATGAATTCTGTGCAGTGCAAAAGGTCATATAAAAAGCAGTAGGAGGACAGGATGCTGGGATAAAACACTGAGCAGATTTACTTCCTAAATTAACATTTTTTCTCTTTTTTTTTTTTTTTCTACTCTCCCTGGGACTTTGTGGAATAACAGCATCTTGTGCTAGACAAAGGAAATGAAAGAGCATTAAGTGCAGGTATACTGCAAATGTGGTAGGCAAAATACTGGGACATTTCTAAAGAAAAACAACAAAAGAACCCAACAAGGAAGGTAGATTTAAGTGGAAACATGCAATTCAGCTTATCAGGAACTTTACATTTTTTTCATTGGTAGATACAGTGGGAAGGTATTAAGTGGACAAGTATATGTAGAAGTTGTCAAGTATGGTCAACAGTAATTGAATCTATGAGAAACTCGTGCATCTATCAATGCAAATACAAAGTAGGGTTATTATGCCTGACTATAGATTTCCTGATTCTGAAAAGACTGGACTAAATTCTTCTCTACCACGGCTTCATCACAGTCTTCAGACATTTATTAAGCTCCTATTTGCCTGGTATAAGTGCCTGAAAATGTGAGCTCCAATAGCACTTCATTCCAACATCGTATGAAAGTTTCGTTTAATAAATGTAAGTGTCATGAATTCAAATGTCCAAAATGTGTGCAAGAAGTTTTAATTAAAGACAAGTTTTGCACACTGCAGCAGCTAATGATTTGCTTGTACAAGGTGTTTGACACCTATCTATGGCAAGGCATAAAATATCATGACATAGACTTTGAAAATCTTGCTAAGTTCATGAGAAATGTCCATACATGTTTGTCATTTTGCTTTACTAGCTAGGCCCTTCTGCCTGATCCAAGGTCTCAGGAGGACTCTGCACTCAGCTGCCCCAGGCCAAGAGGGTCGCTGGGACACGCTGACAGTGAGACTCATCCACTTGGTTGTAGGACTAACTTATCTCACCATCCAGAAGTACTTTTGGGCTGATGCAACAGGGGGTTAGAGCCATTCCTTGCATTTCCCTGTCCTTCCACACACCAAGAAGATGCAAAAAATGCAGTCCTGGCATCCCTGCCCATTCTTCTCTTTTAGCCTCCTTCTCCATGGGACTGTTTGTAGTTTCTTGCTTTGATGACACACTTGCTGGGCTCACCCATTCATCCTCAGGTTCCTGTGGGATAAAAGGAAGATCAAGTTACAATGTAACTATTTCTGGCAAGAGTTTCAGAGCCCTTTCCTGTCCTGAGTCCCCAGGATCTTGAAGGACTCTCCAAGGATAAGCTCTTGTCAAAAAGAGGAAGCAAAGACTCCCATAACAGCAGTACTCCTTCCTCTATCTCTCTGAATCTCTCTGCATGCAACCTCTGGATTTTCATCTGCAAAATGGAAAAAGATAAGCTTTGCCCCATTTTCATTTCCAACAGGCACTGGAAGAGGTGGGCTAGGAGGTACAAAGAGGATAAATATAAATATTTAAGGAAAAAAATATTAAAGAAAAGATAAAAAGCTGCAAGCCAGAGAAGACTACAGGAAAAAAAAAGGGAAAAAAGTATGAAATGAGAAAGATGAGGAAGGTATGAAAAAGAAATCACGAGCCCAAGTATTTGTGTAGCTGAGGCTTCCACTTTCACAGTAATGTGCACTTCCTAGATCGACAAAACTGTGCAGGAGCATTTTGTCTTCCAAAAAACTAATTTCACACATAACCTGTTGAAAGGATCACAGAAACCCAGGCTTCTATTAAATGTGCTGGAAAAGCTATAACCAAGCTACAGTTCCAGGGGACAAGGAGAAAAGTAAATACAGCACAGTGCACTACAACATGCTTCCACATTCTGCCTGGGATTGCTCCCCAAACACCTCCTACAGGGGTAATTTAGAAGTTTTGAGGTCTATGACTAGTGCATACAAATGGTATCCTCCTTTGCTTTTTCTTTATCATCTTCCTCCCAACCTTCCTCTTAGTTCTTTGGGTCAAAAGGGCATCACTTCCTGTCTGCCTCCTAAAACCTTCATCTTTTTTATTTTGAAACAAGAATGAGCTGAAAACTAATTTTATTTTGCGGATAACTGAGCATGAAAACATTTAAAATAAATAGGAGCAGAATTTGAGGGCTTTTAAAAAGGAAAAAAAATTCAAGAAAAGTGGTTCTCTCAGAATACTTGCAAAAAAAGAAACAGATGTGAAAAAAATCTAAATGCGAACATAAAATAAAATCCAGACCTGTAAATCCTTTTTTTTTCTTTTTTGTTTTTTTTTGTAAAGTCAGATTTTTTGATATATCCTCAAAATATGGAAACAACATACTTGGAAAAGTGAAAAATAAGGTGAAAATACAGCATCATAGACCTGAAAAAAAAAAATCAGTAGAAAGAACAAAGTGAGTGAGGATTTGCAGAAGCCAAAAAAGTGCTGACAGGACTTGAGGAGAGCAAATAAAATGATCTTAGCCAGGAAAAGGTAGTCTCTGCTTCATAGCTGAAAATAAAATTGGAGAGATAGCACTTTGAAAGATGATCTGTTATCTTCATCAAGAATTTCCTTGCTAAATTGCTATAGTAAATGTAAAGAGTAAATAATAATAAATAATTTCTACAGTGGGTCATCAAGCTACTTAAAAGGATGTTTGTTTATTTCCTATAAATCAGAGAGAAAGGCCACTTTGAAATTTCTAGACAGTAACACTACATACATTCCCTTGCAGTGTGTGTGTGCATTGTGAAAGATTTAGAAAAACATAAAAGTGAACTGCTAAACATAAAAATCATTCCAATGAATTATATAAATTAATCAATTTAACATAAACAGCATAAACTGGAGGGTTTTTTCCTTACTATTTTGAGGAAGAACATAATAAAAACCACACCTGAAAACCCACACAGAAAAACTGTGGGGTCAGAGTCTTCATCCTTATCTGTTGAACGCTTAGAAGAAATAGCTACAATTCTTACACCCTCTAGCAAGTTAATCCTCATTCTCAGTGAATTTTGATGTTCAAAATACAGGGTCTCTCAAAAATCCCAAGTATGTATCTGACAGAAAACAGGGGGTTTGGTTGTTACCTGGTTTTCTTCTTCAGCATTTTAAGACATGTAAGATGTTACACACACAGGTACAGAGTCTAATTCTTCAATGCATTTGGCTTACAGTACATAAGATGTCAAGTGACAAAATATTGGAAATAAAAGGTGACAATGGTTTTCATTTCGTTTGCAGAAATTTCTTTAGTGCCATTGACCAAAAATTTAAAAAAAAAAACCAACAAAAAGTGTTTTGATTAGGACATCAATGCCAGGTCTTTATGAAACTTCTTAACCAGTCATGACAGCCAAACCCAGACACTTCTAAACTTTTTTCAGTTCATATCTTACAGACCAATAATTTTTAGCAACCTCTAATGTTGCTAAGGTTGGACAAGTAATTGTAATCTCATATAATTGCACAATCAGTACAGAGCAACTCTGTACACAAAGAGTCAGTTAGTGAACACACAGAATATCCACTGGGTGTATAAACCCAGAAACGCTACATTTGAGGGTATAAGTCCTGCTTTAGGATATTTGTATATATAGTGTTAGATGTAGCTGTACATAGTTTAAATCCTCTTCTCTCCTCAAATGTGCCATTTGCTTTACAGTTCTTCAGAGCAGACATTTTTCATGCTGCATTGAAGGAAGCTGGAGATGCTTCATGAAGTGTCTTTTGTTTCCTTTTTGTCTTCGATATTTTTCTCTTCTAAACCCTGGAAGAATCCCATCCTCACCTCATAGACAGATATAAGACTTGCTTGAAGTCACTTAAATAGCAAATACCTGTTACACAGTGACAGTGTGATTGATATCTTACCCACAGAGTTTGCCTACCCCTTTCTAAGCAATTTCATTGGAAAAAACAGATAATGCCAGAAACCCTAGCTTAAACAACCAGGGCTCCACCTTCTTGAATACTTATTTTCCCAACAGATGACATCCATTTTCTCCAGATCCAAGAAGACTGACAGTGCAAATCACTGCAAGATAATATTCCCTGAAAGATATATAAAACATTTTCACTGTTCAGCAAAGATCTTAAAACAGCTAAGTTCTCCATTCCTGAAGCAAAGGACCATTATCAATAACCGGTCATCACTTCCCAGAACCCTCGCCATGAGACACAGAACATCTCAGTTCCCTGTTTCACTCCACTCAACAGTTATGCAGAACTTTGAAGAGAGGTGATGAAACAGTACATATCTTGGAAAAAAGAAACTATCTCTATTTGCTTACAGTCCCATGGAAATTAAACAATTTTGAGAGCAGACAAACTCATTGGAAAGGACCAAAATGCTATAATTCCTGATTTGCCTTGTGCCCAGACTAAACTGGCAGACCTACCTTAAAAGACACTGGCAAAGCTGCAGTGAGGAAAGACAGAGGTGATTCTTGCTGGGAGAAAGACAGGCATCATAGAAGTTGCTGTTTCCTCTACAATGCTACAAATCCTTGAGGGCATCTGTTTCTAGATGATTAAATTAATCTTCTGCCTGTGATTCATTTTTGTTTCTTAACAAACATAAACTCCCTTAACAGCTGCTCTGCTCAACTAGGTAAAGTATCAGGCCCCAAAGGAAGGTTTTTGCTATGGGAGAGAAATGAAGACTGTGGAACTTGGAAGAGGCAGATGCAGCCCTGCACTAAATATGACTTGACCCTTGATTTAATGATGTAGCAGTTGAGTATATGGGGGTCTTGCAGACCCATGATAATTGGGGAAGCACAGGGAAGAGGAAGGAAACCCTGTCAGCATCATGGCAAATGCCCAGCTTGGTTACCTCCCACAGGGGACACAAGTCATGATTCTGACTTCACTGTTCTCAGAATTATACAATACTCATCTTTTTTACATACCCTTACCTCAATAAAATCCTCATAGAAACACACACATTATCTTTTTTAATTTAATCAAATTATGAAACAGTTTTTCTGGGGTGAAGAAATAATTGTTTGGAATCACTTATAATCAGGTTTAAACAAACAAACCAACTTGAAAATGCAGGCTCTGAAATAGCTGTTACACATTCAAGGGGCTGTTCTTTACCTTCAGTAAATGTCTTTCACTAGAGCAGCCCCTGTCCACTTCCACAGAACCCAGGTTCCCCTTTTCGCACTACCAAGCAATAATTTTGTGATGAAAATCTGCTAAATCTTGAAACCAACCACTTATGCATCTCATAAGTAATAATATATAATGGCCAGACTTCACGAACGAAGATCTCATAAGTACACTTTTACTAATTTTAGGTTGCATACATAAAGGTTTCCACTTGTCCTAAAGGAAGCAGTAAGTTTACAGCCTTATGCATACAGGTAAGTGGGGAAATTAGTTCAGAAAAATACTGGTTCACCATTTTTGCCTGGCTGTGCAACAGGAGAACACTCTGGAGACTGAAACAAGCTGTTTACTGAGCTACTTGTTTATTTTTTTTTTCCCCTCTATAAAACTCTGCTGAAACTGTCTTATATAATATAGCTGATCCAAAGTGTAACTAATAAATTAGGGTAAAATACACATTTCTATGAGTTTCTACCTTGTTTATAAATTTTTTTCTTGTTAAGATCTTATGTGTAATTTTACACTGATGCCCTCAAGGAAAGAAGACTCCTGCAACCTCTAGGGGAAGGTATTGGACAGTTTGCACTGCTTTTGAGGTTAATCCAGAGAGCAGAACAGAGTTATCTGAACCTTCTGAAATGTAGTTTCATGAGGCTCTGATAGGCAAACCAAGATTATCAAAACAACCAGAAGGACCAAAGGAGAAAGACACAACGAAGGAGAAGCACATTAAAGACTGTAAAGTAATCTATGTTTAACTGGCATAACACGGGCCCCCAAGACAATCCAGTCTTTCTTAGTAGCCTCTTGTGAGAGTTGGACAAGAAGAGAGCGATTTTTATCTCTGTGGAGTTGTGCAAAAACCCAAGATGTTCCAGAAATGAAGAGATAGTGAAGCCTGGCTTCATATGGCTTTACCTATTTTCACTGGGGTTTTTTGGTGTCTAATAAGTGCAAAATCCAATTGACCCTAATCACATGATACAGCTTATCATCATGTGGACTCACTGGTGTCTGTAACTTATTGAGTTCAGTTACACTTCCTCCTGACTGTAGCATTAACAAGGTCTTCTTCCCAAGAGCTAATTTCCACTGAATTTTTATGGAGCTTAATCATAGAATCATAGAATCAGCTGTGTTTGAAAGGACCTCTGAGATCATCAAGTCCAACCCTTGATCCACTACCACCGTGGTTACTAGATCTGGCACTAAGTGCCACATCCAGTCTCTTCTTAAATACCTCCAGGGATGGAGAATCCACCACCTCCCTGGGCAGCCCATTCCAATGCCTGATTATCCTCTCTGTAAAGAATTTCTTCTTAATATCCAAACTAAACCTCCCCTGGCAGAGCTTAAGATTGTGCCTTTTTGTCCTACTGTTGTTTGCCTGGGAGAAGAGACCAACTCCCACCTGGCTACAACCTCTTTTCAGGTAGTTGTAAAGAGTGATGAGGTCTCCCCTGAGCCTCCTCTTCTCCAGGCTAAACAACCCCAGCTCCCTCAGCCTCTNNCTCTTCTCCAGGCTAAACAACCCCAGCTCCCTCAGCCTCTCCTCATAGGACTTGTGTTTGAGTCCTTTCACCAGCATTATTGCTCCAGCACCTCAATGTCCTTCCTGAACTGAGGGGCTCAGAACTGGACACAGTACTCCTGGTGTGGCCTCACCTTAAAGTAATGTACTTCTCTGCCCACCCTGTAGGTGTGTTGCAGCAATTCCGTGCCTAGAGGCCGGGCAGAGAAGTGATTGGGAACAGCCCTGTCGAGAAGGGCTTGGGGATGATGGTTGATGAAAAACTCACCATGAGCCGTCAGTGTGTGCTCACAGCCCAGAAAGCCAACCAAATCCCGGGCTGCATCCAATGGAATGTGGACAGCAGGTCGAGGGAGGTGATTCTCCCCCTCTACTCAGCTCTTCTGTGAGCCTGCCTGGAGTACTGCATCCAGCTCTGGTGTCATAAGCACATGGAATTGTTGAGTAAGTCCAGAGGAGGTCCTTGAAGTTGATAAGAGGACTGGAGCATCACCCCTATGAAGACAGGCTGAGAAAATCGGGGCTGTTTAGTCTGGAAAAGAGAAAGTTGCACAGCAACCTTCCAGTATCTGAAGGAGACCCACGGGGAAGCCAGAGAGGGACTCTTTTTCAGGAACTGTACTGATAGGACAAAGGGGAATGGGTTCAAACTGAAGGAGAGTAAGTTTACATTAGATGTTAGGAAGAAATTCTTTACTGTGAGAGTAGTGAGGCTCTGGAACAGGTTGCCTAGAGACATTGTCAATGCCACATTGCTGGACGTGTTCAAGACCAGGTTGGATGGGGCTTTAGGCATCCTGGTCTTAGTGGGATGCGTCCCTCTCCATGGCAGGTGGTTTGGAACTACATGATCTTTAAGGTCCCTTCCAAACCAAATAATTTTGTGATTCTATGATTCTAATGTTGATTGGACTTTTGCGACCATTTGTCAGTTTGGCTGAAATGGGAAACCTGGATTACCTGCTGTCAGGGAGGACTGGCAGATACCATAGAAACACAACAAAGTGTTCAAATCTACAGTCACACAAGCATAGGTTCTCTCACTTGCACTTGCACAGTTTGTGATCACAAAAGAGTCATGTTTCTAAAAAATGGGCTCAAGCTATTTTTGTCTCTTTGGGATTAGAAAGCAAATATTTTTTTCTGAAACACGAATAAGACTCTGAAATTGTTCATAATTAGCCCGATGAAAATTCAAAGTAACACCAATGATTTCAGTAGCATTCTGTTAATTTAGACATGACTAGAGTCTGAATAGAACAGGAATTGGAATCAAATCCATTAACTACGAAAGCAGGATGCTCTAACACAGTCATAAATGTTCACTATATGCAAAATTATAGTTCCCACTGCTAACTGCAATCTTGTGAATTGCTTAGAAAAAAAACCCACTTGCTGTTGTACAGTGTCATTGTATCAATTTTAAACAAGGGGGGTTTTAGGGACCATTCCTTGCTACATATTATCCGTGTGCTAATTACTTATAACTAAAGACACAATTTTTATAAAAATAAGGTCCAGGCAAGAACATTATAATACAAATAAGTATGAT